>JBBYHK010022559.1:0-10584 GCA_038382065.1 Adansonia grandidieri | reverse complement strand
TATTATTATGGCTGAATATCAGGAAAATTACTTGGCTTTGAGAAATTTTTTAGACTTCCTAATAACCTTGCTAAATTAAAGAAATTTTTCAGCTCAATAATTTTCATATTAAATTATTAATGGAGAACGAATGAATAAATAGGTAAACAATGTAAATAAGGAATGAGAAATTAAACAACATTAAATTAGAAAAACAAATAAAAATAAGAAAAATAAACAAAAAAAGTATGATAAAAAAATGCTTAAAATAACTAAATTGTAGAAAAGTAAGTTACGAATTAAAGTAAATTACAAATTAAAATAAATAAATTTAAAAAAAGCAAAAAGCAAATAAAATAATAAATAAAGCAATTAAATGAAAATAAATAAATCAATTAACTAAATGAGACCTAAATAGGGCAATTAAATTAAAACAAATGTCTAATAATGATTTTATTTCTCTTTTTCTAAATAAAGACGTTCAAATGCCTATAAAAGGGCATTTGAATGCCATGCAAAAAATGTCAAAGATTTGAAATGAAAGTCGAATATTCAAATACCATGGTGAAGGTATCTGAATAGTTTTTTGGGCATCAATTTTGTTGAAAAACCAAATAAGCACTAGAATGCCATGGCAAAGGGCATCCGAATGCTTAAGTTCAAAAAAATGTGAAATAAAGTATTTAGATACAACAAAGATTCCAGTATATTCTCTAAAGCAAATTGGTTTGGATGTGCCATATATTATTTAATAATGCAAACCTATCACTTAATTAAGTGATACAATGTTTTCTTTCATGTTAGTAACATTACTGACAAATCACGAACTACTAATTGGATGAAGCCTATGGAACACATTTGGCCTCGCAAAGGAACTATAATGAGTTATAATTATGGGATCCTTATGTTTCAAAGTCATATTCGTGAAAACGTTCCTAGTCATTGTATTATTAAGAAGAAGCATTGGAAACACTTCCATGTACTGGTTGTGTAATTAGTCGTTAAATTGTGATACTAGGTCATCTTGTATAAAGAGTGTCATGCTTTCATTCCATCATGAAGTGGTCCATTTTGATGGATGCTAAGGTAGGGTGGTTTTTGGTACAACATAAACTATATGAAAGTAGATGGGAGATCCAAAGAGGATTCACCATTTCAAATGACATCGGAGAGATATCTGATATGTTTTTGGCTTTAGTTAACTTGATAAAGTCGATTTGGCTATAATCACATTCTCTTGATAATTCTTGCCTTCAACGGTGTTGGTAAAGTTTATTTATAGCCTTGGGATGAATTATGGCTATTGGGAATTGATTGGGATGAAATAAAATTATTGGATGCTTCATAAATGAGCCTTCTCGTTCATTCTAACGATGATGTACTGTATATTACCATGGGTGTCGATACATTTCATTTAAAACACTAAAAATATGACTGTTGCATATCTAAATTTAAAAATTATTTTCTCCTAGAAGGCAATTCTTTGAGATTTTAGAGTATTTTTTTTTATTTTTTCCTCATCGAGTTACTTTTCCTACAATATCTTATTTGCCTCATAAAACCATTGTGGAATAAATTTGGGAAGTCAGATAGTTTGAAGTTGTCCTAATTTCAAGGCATTCGAATGCCCCAGAATGGGCCTAATTAATGCCCAAGTGAAGGCATGGGTCATCTATCAGTCCAACTAGGCTCGAATCAACACCCAATCATTTAAAAAAGGTCAACTCAAACCCTTTTTATTTTTTTGATCTTAAACTACAATTCACCCTTTTTATTAAAATACCCAAAAATATTCTATTTTTCAAAATGACCAAATTTCTCATCCACTTGAGTTTTTTTTAACCCTATTTTTCAAAATCAAATTTTTTATCCCTTGGGTTTTCTCGAATTTTTCAATAGAACCTCAGTTTTCATGCCTTTAATTAACCTTCGAGTTCAAATGCATCTTAGAGTCGTTAATTTGTTTATTTCTAGATAATCAATGACAACTATGAGATACATCCTAACCCAATCTCTTTTCCATGATTTGTTTGCTTTATTTATAAGCAATATTTATTTTATTTCTTTATGCCTTATTAACATATTTCTTTTATTTAGTGATGATCTTGCATTCATGTTTAAAATTGAATTGCTTAAAAATTATCAAGGCAATGGTCCATGTCAATATCACACCAGTGCTCTGTTTGAAATATTCTTTTTAAATCAAAATTTGAAACTTGTTTTATCCAAAAATCTATGTTTCTCCATCTTTTCGGGTTACATAGAGAAATCTAATTTTATTATAAACAATTGGATTCTTTGTTTTCAAAATTGCAAGATAAAAATGGATTATATTAAAAATAATGGCACATAAAAACTGGTAAAATTAGATTCGGGATAATCTTTGGCTAGATGGTATCAACTTAGAGCATCATGGTGATGCTAATCCTTTCCTATGCATAGCCGACTCCCAAACCTATTTACCAAACTTTGATACATGCAGACATTAAAATCAAACCTTTGGATTTACTAACTAAACATATCAAATTGAATAGGTATTCGATCATATCTAGCCCAAATGATCGGTAACAACTCCAACTTTTTGGCCACTTTATGGTGGCTACCAAAGGGTACTCGAATGAGCAATAAATCCAATGACCTTCCTCCAATCAAAACCTAAGAAACACTTTTTTCTCACCATATCACGTCAAAAATCCCACCGAGGATTATTTTTGAGTCAGGTGCACTTTGTCATCGTTAGTTGCAATATACATTATGACGGATACATTTAAAGGCTTGTATCAGTACAGTATTCAATGTATCGATATATTTGGGGGGTTTGAAGAAATTTAACTATTGCGAAGTATATGCATCTATATATGCATGTGAGGTATCCATACATTCATATTTAATGTGTTTTTCTTGGCTTTAAAGCTTATAAAACTTAGCTAAAAAATGCTCTATACAAAATTATCTATTAAGAACAAACATTTTTTAGTATATTGAGGATTTAAAAATATTATAGTATTTACCAAAGTATTCTCAAAATGATTCAAGGAAAAATACTAAGTTGAAAATATTTAAACACAAGCTAATTAAGCTTAAGTTTTAATTATATCAAAATTGAGATTAATTCAAAGCTCATATAACTAAAGATCTCCCCTTTTTTTATATGCAAAACTTAATATAACTTTACTTGTAAAAACTACCTCTAAAACATTTAAAGATTTTCAATAAAAACTCCCCTTAATAAATGCATTTTTTAAAATTTTAAAAATTTATAAAAACACTTTTGTAAAACTTGTAAGAACAAGAAAGGTCATTTTTATTCATAATATCCACAAGCAATAAATTCATATGCATGAGATATTACAAATATAAATACATATGAATTAAATGTCCCTATATTTACTTTCATACATATTCAATTCAAGCAAGCAAATTTGTCCCTAAAGTTCTCTCATTTTTGTTATATATAAAAAAAGATTAATTCAAAGTTAGGAATACTAATTCAAACAAGAGTTCAAGTATACAAAATATTCAGCATTTTAGATTATGTATACTAATTGTTAAGAGAAAAAAAATAGGCATTGACGAAGAATTGAAGAGTTTAAAATTTTCATGTATTCATTTGTAAGCATTTAAACACAGTTTAGATAATAAGAAAACAAGACATAATAATTGTTCTTAAAATAAATTCCAGTTGTTGTCTATATGCATAGTTGATACTAGTTGTGGAAATTTTACTTTATATGCATACTACTCAAAATCAAGCAATCAACCATATGGAAAGTTACAAAATATTTTTCAAGAAAAGCATAGCAAACTTTGATAGGTTGAAAAGCATTTGCTCATTTATGAACATTACAATAAGATCAAGTGAGCAATTTAATTCAATCAATCACCATGCATAAAAAGGTTGAGACTTAAAGCATTATGAACTATGAGCTAAATCAAGTTGAGGTCAAGAATATGAATTGTTAAAACAAGAAATATCAAGGTGTTTAACAAATAGGCATGTTCAAATATTCATAAAGAGCAAATATTTTAAGTATGCCTAACATATAAAGATACTAATACCATTAACTCATGCATGTCATTAAACATAATGCTTAACAGATAAGAGTTTGTATAACATGTGTTTAGCAATTACCTTAATTTTACAAAGCTTTATTGAAATGCTTATTTTGACTTGCAGTTCATGATTTTAAGTATTTGAGCAATCCTTGATGTTTTAAACTTGATTTTGGGTAAGGATGTCATTGCTTTTTGTCGGTATTTGTGTGCAAGTGTAAACCTCCAAAGATATGTGTGCTTGTTTATTGATAAACTATGAAGAAAGCATCGATACATTCTGGAAAAATCTAGGTTTTTGCAATTTCTGGTGAATGTATTGATACCTTAAGAACATGCATTGACACATGTAGCATTTTTCTCAAAAACTACTTTAAAAAACATGCAAATTTTCATTCCAAAACCCATGATTTAAAGTTCCAATGCAAATTTTTTATTTAGGACATTAAAAGCTCATTTGAAGAATCAAAAGATCAAAACAACTATTAATGTAAAGTCTAAAAGAATTTGCATATTACTTATGTTATGCATTCTATTTCAGGCAATATGTAACCTTAGAGTATTGAAATATGAAATTTTTATCTTAGAGAGAAAGAAACAAGTTTTTAATCATATTTAATGTCTACCAAACTTTCTTGAGCCATAAAACATGAATAAATACCATGATCAAACATTTCCAACCTCATATAGGCAAAAATTAACCATATAGATTGAAAAGCTTAAAATTTACTTAAAACATGTTTATGGCTTTAAAAGTTACATAAGTAAACTTATTTATGCACAACATGATAGAATAGATCAATGAAAGCTCAAAATGTTCATGATATTTATTTTTGTTACTCTAATACCTTAAAGGCATTTTCTCTAGTTAAAGCCTAAAATACATATCAAATTCATTTAAGCACAATCTAGATCAACCTGAACTTGTAAATTATCTTTTAATAATAGAACAAGGTTATGCAAGTGATCATTTGCCCTTAGAATCAAGAAAATAAAAAAAATTTATTTTTTAAACTCGTGTTTCGTTGAAAATTCAATTAACATCGGCAAAATGTTAGAAAATCATTTTAAAACACTTTCAACCATCTAGAGAAATCTTATAGCACTATTTCAAATTGTTCAAATGGTTTTTATGCCAATAAGATCTTAAAAAGTAAACTTTATCTTTTAATCTCAAAAACGGAATCTCTAAAACATAATTAAACATATGAATAATTTAAATATTGCAAGTTTAACAAATTTCATACATTAAAGCTTTATCTTTGCAAAAAAAATTTCAAAATCATTTAAACAAGCTTTGTACGCTTCCCTATGTATGTGCATAAATACCACATAATCATACAACAAAACATGATAATTTCTCAAAGCATAATATCATCAAAATCAAAATTTTATGAGTAAGGTCATACTTGAGTTCATGCTTCAAATCACATAACATCATTTCACAAATCATAGAGATATATCATCATTAAACACTTAATTATCAAATGCATAATTATATAAGCTTATTCACATTCAAAACTCAAACTATGCATTTACATTAAAAGACTTTGCATTTAAAGCAATATTCAATTTTGTTTTATAAAAATAAGAAACATTAATTAAAATTCAAACACATGTAAGATATGAATAGGCAACCATAATTCACATTTAAAAAATCTTTAGGCTTAGAGATTACCATCCTTCATTTTTTTGTGACTAAAGTATCTAATCAAGTTGCTTTGCTCCTCATTGCTCTAATACGCCTGTAAGAGACTATAATTTAGGCTTCGATACCTAAATTGTTTTTGGTCCTTGAATGTTAGTTACAAGGTTCCTTGTACCTTTAAGAACCCATGCTTGCTTAATTTTAAATTATGTCCTTTTTCAAGTCAAAATTTATTTTCTCTAAAATCTTAATTCTTTCATTTGAATCATTAAAATCATTTTTCAAATCTTTGTTTTGATTTTCTAAATCAATTGTCGATTTCAATAATAAATCATTTTCAATTTTTAATTTTGAAATGATTTTCTTATATTTAAATTTCATTTCCTCAAACTTTACTAATAATTCATTAAAAGCATCTTGCAATTCATTAAAAATACTTGAATGAGAATTAGAAGGGTTAAAGGTTACTATAGGCTCGTTAAGAGCAACAAAGCAAAGGTTAGACATTTGATCACTATTGGAGTTGTTATCATCGAAAGTATCACTATCACTTCAAGTTATTGCCATTAACTCTTCTTAGGAATGCCTAAGGATAAAGGACATTTTTTTTATGTATTTCTATAGTTTGAACTGATTATTCATATTTATATATTTGAGGCTTCATTATATCATTGTTATCCCATCTTCATTTAGATTTACATGTTAAAGTAAATGTAAACAAATATAGTTTATTGACTACTTGTGTTTATGTCATTAGAATGTTGCATATAATAGACTTTATGTGCGAAAATAACATTCTAAGGTAACTAGTTTAAATTTATATTTGGTAATCTATGGGGATAATATGAGCAATTAACCCTTGTTAGAACTAGTATGTTGTCTAAATCTAATTTAGGGGATAGCTTGTCTTAGCCATGTAGAGTGGGTTAACTCTGAAGTAGAGACAGATATATTGCCCTAAAGTGGTGATATATCAAATTAGACCAAACTGCAATTGATCCAGTAATAAGTTTGTTTACTTGGATTAATTCATTTTTTGATATTCATTATGTAATTACCTTAATCTTAAGTAAGTAATTGACTCCATGTATATAACTTGTATACTTTGACGTTCCGAATGCTAAAGCATCTAGATGTAGTAAGTTACTAGATTAGTTCGTTGGGTGTATGACTTACACTCAATGAGAACTTTACTTATAGATACAGAATCATAGCTCCTACAAAGAGTTAAAGTTATCCTCTTAAAAGGTATTATACAAGATAGTGAAAATGGATAAGGCCTCAGTCTTTTGGTTATCAAATGATAAATTGTTCACGTATGGTGAACAATCATTTTCACATAGAGAGTACAATGAAACTTTAAGAGAACGTGATCAAATAGGTAAAATGAACTTTTAATTTTAAGTTGATCACAAACATCATATGATGGTATTACACATATGACAAAGTCATTGGACTAAAAGGCTATTTTATAAAGCTTATGTAATACGACATATAATTAGAAGTGTAGTCTTAGGTTTTTAATGGTAAGACTCTGAAATTAATAATTATATGATTAATTATTCGGTGTAGAATAATTAATACATAGATTATTGGAGTCTAATTATATATGTCCAATTAGCCCTTCACTAGCTCAATATAATTCCTTAACAGATAGTTATTGATTAGAAAACCCAAAGTCAGATGATTCTCAATATGGTGAAATGGTGCACTAGATATACTCTTTTTAATGTGAACAGGCATTTGCTTCGGTAAGAAAGTAAAAGAACATTTTTGGTGTTATTTATTTAAAATATATGTTTAATTTGATCAAATATTTATTTAGACAAGAATTACTAATTCAAATAAATTTTATTTATCTTCTGATAAATATATGAATTAATTTAAATTAAATAGATGTGAGAAATTAATTTATTTATATAACTAATTTAGTATCTATTAAGTCTTGCTTAAATATCTATTTACAAATTAAATGTGAATAATCCTCTAAATAAATTTTAAAAAAAGGATTATTTTATTTATTTTTTTAATTTATGATTAAATTAATTATTTTACTATGGTTAATTTTATTTTAATAATTAGTACATAATTATTCTATTCGAATAAAATTATCATGATTTTTATTTCGAATGAGAATAGGAGTTATTAAAAATTATTGGGCTAAATAAAATTAACAATTTAATAAGAATTAATTAGTATTAAGATTAAATGGGCCAAACTCCATAAAATAAATTAGGCCAAAAATATATATAGATATATTTGGGTTTAGCCGTAAACTTGGTGGGCTCCTACATTAGGGTTGGTCCCATATATATTAAGGTTTTATGGAGATAGTAAAACAATTATTTTAATTAAAAATTAAAAATGAAAACTACCTTGTTACCTGATATAAATAAGAGGCATATGCCTAGGGTTTCAGGTTAGATCATTTGTGCTACTCTAATCATAATATCTCATGATTTTTAACCTGTGGGCACAAAGGTGATCTTGAAAGAGAATCAAGCCATACGAAATCAAATAGGTTGGGACCAAGAGCGCAAACACGCTCTAACATCAGGGAATTGGAGAATAATGGAGAAGGCTAGTTGGTTGAAGCTTTAGCACGGATCTGAGAATTCTTAGATGGCATATTCAAATCTTCAACTCAGGTAATTGATTTTGGTTGTTTTATTGTATATAATAGCATGATTTAAAACGATCCAATTTAAAAATTTTTAAAATTTTGCTAGCACTTTGTTTTATTTTTCTTAGAGCTCTTTTTTTAGCCTTCTCTTTCTTCAATAAGGGATAATCATACTTGAAATGGCCCGATTTCTTGCAATTGTTACACAATACTTTTTCAACCTTCCTTCTTTGAGATGATTTGCCCTTATCCATTTTCATGAATTTCTTGAACCTCTCATCTCTTTTTTTTCATCATCATCATCCTCTTTCTTATTAATGAAAGACTTTAATGCAATTCCATGGCATGATTCATCTTCATCTCATATGTGAGGAGAGAGCCTATTAGCTCATTTAAGGCAAGAGAATTGAGGTCCTTTAGTTCCTCAAGTACGATCAATTTAGCTTCCATAGACTTTAAAAGGTTATTTAGCATTTTCTTGACCATCTCCTTGTTAGGACAAACATTCCCAAGACCTCTTAAGTCATTGATAATGTCCATGAATCGATTGGACATATCTTTAGTACTCTCCTCTAGTTTCAATTTAAACATTTCATAATCAAAAGTGAGCATGCTTATCTTTAATTCCTTAACTTGATTGGTCCCTTCATGTTTAATTGCTAATATGTCCCATATCTCTTTGGCGTTGTCACATACAGATTGTCTATTGCACTTATTTGGCCCTAATGCAAAAAAAAAAAAAAAATGTGTGCATGACCTTGGCATTGGGTTGAGCGATTTTAGCATCTCTCTTTTCATTCTCCTTCTTCCTTGGAACTTTTTTATGTCCATCCATCTTCATTGGGATGAATGGACCATTTGTAATCATCCTTCATACTTGATAATCATGTGCTAGGACAAATAACCTTATTCTTGTTTTTTAATAAGCGTAACTTCACCATTGCAGAATGGAGGTCTTACAATGGAGTGTCATTCTTGGCCGATGAATTCTATATCATAACTTTGAATTCTTTTTTATCTTTAGTAAGGATCTTTGCTCAAGATGGTTAAACGAATAAAATAGAGACCCAAGCTTTGATACAAATTGTTAAACCTTGTGGTGAATGAAATCAAAAGCGGGTGAATTGATTTCTTAAAAACATTTTACGAAAAAAAATTGAAGTATAGATTTTGGGAAATTCAAATAAGGAACTTGTAAATGCAAGATAGTGTATAAAATGACAAGTAAAGAAAAGAGGTAAAAAAATAAAATATAATGATTTATAGAGATTTGGCGTCCTTGCCTATGTCTTCTCCTTTAGCTTCACTTGCCGAGGAGTTCCCAATTCATCATCTTAAATTGACTACCTTTAAGAACAAGGTATAACCTTTACATCTTTACCTTTCAAAGGCTTAGATAGCAACTTTTCACCCTTTATCTTTGATAGCGAAGATAGAACCCTCACTACTTTTATAGGCTAAGTAGAAACCTCTCCCCTTTATACAAGGATTTTTGCTGTCAACAAATGTGACCTCTAGAAAGTTTGTTGTTTACATGATTTTGGCTCTAAGAAGATGGTTATAAAAAGATATAATACAAATAAATAGTGAAGACAAGAAAATTTAATCCTACACACAATGAATTACTTGAAAGTATGATAAAGATATAGTATTTCACTATAATCTTATTCTCTTTATAATTCTTGCTCTTAGGAGTATTGGTGAAGCCTATCTATATTCTTAGGATTACTTATGGCCATTGGATTTGATTGGAATGAAATATGAGTCTTCATTTTATTCTCACAATGATGTATCAATATATCACCATAAGTATTGATTAATTTTATGTAAAACACTCAAAATATGACCATTGCATATCAAGATATCGATACATTTAAGGCTTGGATTGATACATTACTCAGCGTATCAATACATTATCTAGGTGTCTTAATACATTTGGCTTTTGAAGAAATTTAACTACTGCCAAGCATATGTATCAATACCTTCATTTAGAAATCATGTTTTGGCTTTAAAACTTATAAAACTTATTTTTAAAAAATGTTCTATACAAAAGTATACATTAAGAACATACATTTTTAAGTAAATTGAAAAGTGAAAAAAACTTTTTAATATATTCCAAAGTACTTTCAAAATAATTTAAGAAAAACAAAGTTAAAAATATTTAAACACGAGCTAATTATGCTAAGTTTTCATTAAATCAGAATTGAGATTACTTCAAAATTAATATAGCTAGCAAATGTAGTTAATGAGATTAATTATATTTATTGTCAACATGCTAAGA
>JBBYHK010022548.1:0-10585 GCA_038382065.1 Adansonia grandidieri | reverse complement strand
ATTTTGATAAATGTAAAATATTATTTTGTACAAATAAAATGATTTTGGAAAGAAATTTTAAAAGTAAAGGTGGATCCCAGATCTTGAGATGAGAAAATATCATTAGATATTTCAAAAGTTTTAGAGTAATTAATGAGATTTTTATATAAAATATTCTTGTTGATGCAACAATGGAGATACTATGAGGGATCTTGCAATACAGTAAAGATGATAGAGGCTTGGAGTTGAATTTTGGGAGGCACTCCGATGCTTAAGTTAGCAAAAGGTGAATGAAAAACGAAGAGGGAATGAAGAAGTTTTGAGAGCTCATACCTCAAAAGTGCTGATATTATCTCTATATATAGGCCCTGATAAAAGCTCTATTTGATATAGAATTCTATGCGAGTGGAAATTACAAGGCAATCAAACTTATCTAGTAGCATAGAGATTGAACTTATCCAACATCCTTTAATGTTTATCTCCCTAAGGAGATCATGCTTAGTGATTAGGCGATGAGGGAATATAACAATTGCCCCAAAGGGATGTGGGCTATTATAAATTGACTATTCACAAACCACAACAATGTTGATCGAGAAAATGACGATATGAAAGTATTAGGTCACTGTAATTATGTCAAGTGGAAATAAGTTTCGAGGGTCAAACATTTTTTTGTTTAAAATTTTAATTTCATATTTGACAAGCAATTTGTGCATTAAATAGGGTCAGCGTATGATCCCAATAGGAAGATGACACGTGGTTTCAACCTACGAATTGTACATAACGATTCATGGAACGGCAGATGTTTCCCTATTAATGGCCCCCTTGTTATTTCGCTCACACACCGATGAAAATTAGCATATCTACTTTTTGGTTCATTTACTCTGCAACAGTCTTTGAGATTTTTGCAATAGTTTCCGGCAAAGGCCATATTTCATACATTGCTTGTGTATCCGTCACAGCTAGGGTAAGAGTTTTTCTATTCTGTTATTAAGTTTCATAGCAGGATTTTTAATTTATTTTGGGTTGGTCACATGGTTTTGCGACAAACCTAATTCTTGTTAAAATCGATTAGAAAGAAGGGGAATTTATAGGTTAGCAGTAGGGAACTTGTAGGGTAATTGTTTGTAATGAAAAATGTAAACATTGATAAGAATAGCGATCGACCGTTTATTGTGGTCGAGGAAAAAGTAGATACCTTACTGGAAGGGGTTGAGGCCCAAAAAGTAGAACAAACACAAGGGAAGATGAAAATGTTTGGTAGAGTTAGAGTCTTGCTAGTGGATGCCAGAGTGGAGAAGGTGGGGGAGCGCCAATTGGTACGACACAAATAGATACTAGTATGGTGGACACATTTGAGGGTGCGATCAACATGGCGACTGCGAGAGAGATACTAATAGATCAGGGATTCAACTTTGGGCGGTTTGAGATATTAAACCCCATATTTGGGTGACCTATCCCTAGAATTGAAAGAAGCACCATGCCCTTTTATTTACACATTTTTAGAGAGGGTTCCATCTTCTTTTGGAACCATTTTTCTGCGAGGTGTTGAATCGATATGGAATATCACCAAAGCAACTTAAACTAAATGCGTGTGTGATGTTGGTGACATACTTCATCGTTAATAAAGAAAAGGGTTAGGCTTCAGTAGTTAAAGTGACACGACACTTGTTTTCTTTGAAAAAAAAAAAGACATGTATTGGTATTATTTAAGCTCGCCACCAAGAAGATGATTATTAATATTTCGTCCAATGCCTATGACACTAACAAGCAATTTTTTCAAGTGCATAAGCGATTTAATATGGAGTAGGGTTTTCTAATCGAGTGGAATTCATACTCGCCTATAAGTAACTTGGAGGTCAAGCTTAGTGAAATTGAGTTGGAACAAAAAAAAAATTTCTTTAGTTGCCAGTTCAAGTGTAGGGACTGCTTAACTTTAAAAAAGATCCAAGAGTATTATCTAGGTGTTAATCGCGCTAATCTGCTAGCAGAGAGTGGCCATGTTGTCAAATGTAGAAGTTAAAGATGTTTAGCAGCATATGGTAAGATTTTGTATTTATACACACACATATATATATATTTTCTTTTGACATAGCCTCTTTTGCAAAACCCAAGTCTACATCTAGATTGCCCCAGCATATGTTGGTATTCTTGGATTGCCCCAACATGTGTTTGATAATACTAGATCGCCTACAATTGGAAAGGAAGTCATAAGTGGGTCAAACGTCTATCAGCACTCGACTTAAGTAGAGAGGAATGTAAAGACATCAAATGGGTGTCTATTGCTATTGCCGTGGAAGGTATATATTGACAATATTTTCCTTTACAAACTTAGTATTCCCTAACTTTAATTATTTATTTTCATTAAAAGTATGGATCTTGACACTCCTGCTGCATTGGCCGCCCATGAAGCTAGTTAAGCAGTCACTTCAAAAGCCAAAAGAAAAGGGAAAAGAAAGGTAAGAGACAGTCAAAGCAAGTACCTGCACCCAAAAGGGTTACCTTCAAGCCTTCTGTTATTCATTCAACTGACGCTAAGGTCATTCCTTTTGTTGACTCCTCTACCATAAAAGCTACTACTGTCACAACTAGTCAGGTAGAGGTTTCCACTGTTGAGACTTCTGCTGGCCCTGCTACTATCTTGCCTCCTAAGCCTATGGTGCTTTCAGTTAAAGCAGGTGGATCCACTTCAAGGAATATCGACTTGTATCCTTGAAGGCAGAATCTCAAATTAAGTACTGGGTATTAAGCGATAATGAGGTCGTTTGTACATTGGGGAACAAAGTTGATTTTTTGTGAAGAGAAATCCAGCTGCCAATGTTGAATCTACTTGGCTTACATAGTATAGGTGAATTTTTTATTCAGTTCATGTTAGGTTTTTCTGTATTTATGAATTTCTAACTCATATATATGCAAGTTTTGCATAGTCAAGTGGTCCTGACTCACTAAATGCCTACTACAAATAAGAATATGCGAAAGGAGACAGCGATGAACAAGGCTAGGGTGAGCACGCTTCAACGGTGGTTGATAAGTTAACCTTGGAGAAGAAGACTTTTGACGAGCGTGTCAAAAAAGCTAAAGAGAGACAATAAAATTAAAAGTTGACACGAAAGAAATAAAGGTGAATCTTGAGTTAGCAAATGCTAAAATTGAAAAGTTATCTAAGGAGTTAGATGAGTTGCCAAAGGCCAATTCAACGCTTGATTTCGAATTGGTATCGGCCACAGCTAGAATTTCTAATCTTGAAATGTAATTGGTGGGCGTAGAATCCCATACTCAGAGTGAGCTTAATGTGCAAAGAGAGACTCTTCTAAACCAAATGATGGCTTACGGAGGTGAATATCAATAAAGCACTTTTATGGAGTATGACTTCTTCGAGGTCCACTAGACTTAAAAGATATTAGATTTTTATAGCTCGTTACCCTTTTTTAGATTTTAACATGTTGATGCCTTTTTAACAGCAAGTCGAAAAAATATATGCCAAAGATGTAGCATTTATTACCCCAATTTTGGAAAAGAAAACTGAATATGAGAAGTCAAGTGAGGATGGGGGCAAAAAAATAAAGCAACCTGATGAGCAAGTAGATTTAGCCCCTCCTAGTTAGGATTTTTTTTTTTTTTGTAATTGTCTCTTGGAAATAATAAAAATTTCTTTATAAATTGTGCAAAAATTTGCTATTGCTACCTTTTTGCAATGTAGGCTTTTGATAATTATGTGTTGTTTTAAATGGACCGTGCATGATCTTGTTTGGCCTTTACCAGCTTTGTATTGTCTTTGTTAGACCATGTGAGGTCTTGTGGTCTTATAATGGCTTTATGTTGCCTTTGTTAGACTGTGTAAGGTCCTTGTTGCTTTTAGACCGTGTGAGGTCTTATTGTCTTTTAATGGCTTTATGTAATATTTTCATTCTTTCAGACTGTATAAGGTCTTATATTGGCTTATGTTAGCCCTTAATGGTGAGTAGATATTTAACTATATTATCTTAAAAAATTTATTGTATAGAGCTTTATACATAATATTTTTTTAGATGGATAGCATTTCGTGTGTTAGGTAAATGCTTCCCTGCCATAACCATTAGTTATAGGCTTCAAAGCCTATTACTTTTGCAATTTGGAAGGGTCATTTCCAATTTAGAGACAACTTTTTTCTTTCACCTACTGGCCTACTTGCGTCACAATATCTTAGGACTAGATCACTAGCTCAAAATTGTCTATGTTTCACTCTTTTGTTGTAATATCTTGACACTTGGTTTTCTTTGATCGCCATGCACCCTGCGAGATTTTCTCTACTTTCTTCAAGTAGATTAAGGTTTGCTTTTAAATGTAGCTTGATAAATACTAGATCGGTAAAAGCTATTTGAATTCTACAAATTTTGATCTCTGTTGGAATAATTGTCTCGATACCATAAACCAAGTTGAAAGTTATGGTTCCAATTGCTTGACATTCAGTGGTTCTAATCAATTATAGTATTCCTGGTGTTTCTTCTGTGCATGCCTTTTTAGCATCGTCTAGTTTTTCTTAAGTGGTTGAATATGTTTTTGTTCATAGCTTCTATTTGTCCATTGGATTATGGGTGTGCAACTAAATTATGTGCCAAGTTGATGTGAAATTTTTTGTGGAAATCTTTTATTTTATCAGTGGATAGCTGCTTTTCATTACATGCTACAATAACATTAAGTATCCCAAATTGACACATGATGAATTTTCAAATGAAACTCTTCATAGTTCAAGCTATTATTGTTGCCATAGGCTCTACTTCTACCTATTTTATGAAGTAGTCACACCTGACAACTAAAAATTTTCACTATTAAGTTATCAACAGGAATAGGGCCATATGTCGATGCTCCATACATAAAAGGGCTAGGGGTTGAAAATTTGTTTAAGTGATTCCACAGGTTATCATTGAATTTTAGCAAACCGTTGAAACTTGTCACATTTTCGAACTATATTGGTGGCTTTCTTCCTCATTGTTGGCCAAAAGAATCCTTGCCTAAGTGCTTCTTGTGCTAATACCCTTTTCCCCAAATGGTTTCTACAGACTTCTTCATGGATTTCTCTTAGTACATATTTTGCTTCCTCTGGGTCTAGGCATCTGAGTAAGGGGTAAATGAATGATTTTTTGAATAAAATGCCGTCAACAATTGAGTGCTTGGATGCCTTTTTTTCCAATTCCTTTTTCTACAACGGTATTTTTGTTTATTTCAATTATCTAGTTATCTCTGGTATTTATGTTTATCTAAAAAATGTGTTTATCATAAACTGATGATCTAACAAGTTCAAGGAAGATTCTCCTTTTGTGGTTAATCACCAAATTGTTTGCCATTCTAGAAATTGCATCAGCTCTGCCATTCTGATCATAAGGTATTAGCTTGAATGTAATGTGATTAAAAGTTTTAACGAGTTCAAAGACCATTTGTGGTATTTGGCTAGGGTCTGGTCCTTGACTTCATATTCTCCAATAATTTGATTTACTACTAGTTAGGCATCAATATAAACCTCCAAATGGGTGGCGCCCAAGATTTTAGCCAGCTCAACTCTTGTTTTTAACGCTTCATATTCTGCAACATTATTTGAAGCCACAAATTTAAAGGACAAGGCGTAATGCCATTCATGGCCACTGGGATCTATAAGGAAGATGCTAGCTCCTAATCTTTCTTGTCCCAATGATCAGTCAGCATAAAGTTTCCACATGTTTTTCTCACTTTCATTTTAACTATCGAATTTTTTGTTCTCATTCCCTGGTGATGAATTTTTTTTAGTAGTGTCTAAAGGTTCAATAGGTTACGAGGAAGAGTACTCAACGATGAAGTCAGCTAACACTTGTGCTTTGATAGTTCTTCTGGGGTTGTAGGTCAACCCGAATTTACTTAATTTTATACTCCATTGGATCATTCTTCCTGCTGAGTCAACTTTCTGTAGCATAGCTTTTATAAGATAGTCTATAAGCACGGTGATAAGATGTGCTTGAAAAAACTATCGTAATCTTCTAGAAGCTATGATGAATGTATAAATGAGTTTTTAGTCTTTGTATAGTTGACCTTTCCTGGTTGGAACACCTTGCTAACCTAGTAGACTAGTTGTTGAGTTCCTCTTTCCTTTGTTACTAAGATGGCTATGACTATTTTATCGGATACAGCCAAGTATACACATAAGTTTACACCAGGTAGAGGGCTCACCAATAATGGTGGCGAGCATAAATAATGCTTCAATTCATCGAATACTATTTGGCATTCCTCTGTCTATTTACATTGGTAGTTGCCCTAAGCACCTTGAAGAAAAGAAGGCATTTGTCGGCTAGCTTTGAAACGAAATAGTTCAGCATGGCTATTCTTTTTGTCAATTATTGTACTTCTTTTGTCGACTTGGGGGGTGCTTTTATCCCCAATATAGCTTTTATTTTCTTCGAATTCAATTTTATTTTTTTTGAATTCGCTTTTATCCCTTAGTGGGCACCATAAAGCCTAAAATTTTACCGATTGCTACTTCGAACATACACTTTGTCAGGTTTAACTTTGTATTAAACCTTGATAAGATCTCGAAGGTTTCTTTTAGATCAATGATGTGCTGTTTAATCAAAACACTTTTGACAAGCATATCATTAACATAAACTTCCATGGGTCACCCTATTTGATCTTTGAAGATTTTATTCACTAGACGTTGGTAAACAGCTTCTCCATTCTTAAGTTCGAAAGGCATAACTTTATAGTAAAAAATCTCTTTGTCCATGACAAAAAACGTTTTGGCTTCATCTTGTGGATCCATCCTAATATAATTTTATCCAAAAAAGTGTCCATGAAGTAAATAAATCAATGCCCTACTGAGGAGTCGACATAGTGGTCTATTGTTGGTAGAGGGAAGCTGTCTTTGGGAAAGCTTTATTGAGGTCAGTGAAGTCAACACACATTTTTCACTTTTCATTTGGCTTTTTCTCCATTACTGTATTGGCCAGCCACTCCAAGTACATTGCTTCCCTTTTGTATTTTGCTGTAAAAATCTTATCTATTCTTCCCTAATCGCCCAAATCCTCTTTAGAGTAAATTTTCTCTTCTTTTGCTTAACTGGTTTGGCTTAGGGATCGACATTTAACATGTGCATAATCACCTATGAATCAATGCCTAGCATATCTGTAGCTGACTAGATGAAAACATCTGCATTGTATCGTAGAAAGTTTATCAGGTCACTCTTAGGCTTTGGTTCTAGCGAGCCTCCAATTATTTGGAACAAGATGGGGTTTAATGCGTACGATGATATCTTCACATTTCTTTAATTGGTTGAGATTTTGGATGGTGGAAATCATCTCTAACATCCAAGCTTTCGAGGGTTAGAGGATTCAAATAGCTGGCATTGTTGTATTTATTGACAATCTACTCCTTGCTAGAGCTTTCGTATCTTTGCTGAGGGCACTTTAGGTTTTCCTGGTATTTCTATGGACATCAAGTGGCAGCTTCGAGTGGTTATCTGGTCAACTTCCATATATCCCACTTCTGTCGGGTGGGGAGTTTAACCATGAGGTAGTATACGCTAGTAATTAATTTTTCTTTTCTCATAGCAGGTTGTCCAAGAATAACATTACATGCCAAAGGTTGATTGACCATGAGAAAGTTAACCATTATTATGATTGTATATTTTTTGTCACCCAATATGACCAGTAAGGTGATGGAATCCTTAATAGGTATAGGCTGATTAGCAAACCTATACATTGGTGTGGTGAGTGTAGATCGTTGTTATTGTATCCCATTTTCTGGACAACGTTCCACTAAAGGATTTCTATGACACTATTGTTGTCAATCAAGATTTGATCGATGCAATAATTTTCCATAATGGCTGACATGACTATTAGGTCATTTCCATTATCGACGATCAATTCATCATCATCATCCCTGAATGTTACCTCCAGCTATCTTGTCTAACCCTTTTTTAGTACACATCTACTATTATAACTGATCAGAGGTGTGGTTTTCTTTTGGATTTACTAGTCGCCTAAATTTAATTGATGCCAATACTTAAATCAATTGTGCCCATGATCGGGCGTTTCCCTGTTGCTTTGTTCGAATGTCGGTCAAGCTACTGAGATGGCTCCTAATTGTCTTTCTTCACAAATTACTTGATTTCCCTCTTTTGAATTAATGCTTTAATAGCAATTTTCAAGTTGATACATTTTTTCATTGCATGACTGATGTCATCGTAGAACTCATAGCCATTTCCCATAATGGCATGTAGAATCTATGTCTTGCTAGCATTAAGAGGCGTATAAGATTCATATTTATTGTATGACGATGCCTAGTCCTACTTTTTACTCGTTTGTGGTTGGTTTACCGTAGATCTAAGTTTGCTATCTTGGGGTTTATCTGTTTTACCTCTTTGAGGAAACTATTCTCCTCTTTTTATGTTTCATCCAAAGTGATCTTCTCACCATTCTCTATCCAGGCATTCAAACTTGTGACTTACAATTTTGCTATCCTTAGCATCAGCGTACTTTCCTGCTTTATCATAAAGTTGGCATAACTTTACCTACTGGGCGTCCGTTAAAGCATACTTCAAATGTTTATGTCAAACCCCTAAAATGAACACTTGGATGGCCCATTCGTCATTAAGTTTCTTGACTTCCAACATAACTTACATCAAAACATGTGACATATTCTCAGAGTATTTCATTAGGGTTCTGTTTGACAGCCATGAAATTGGCTGCCATTCTAATTGTAGTCCTATAGCTGCCAAAATAGGTTAGGAAATGTCTGCCTAATTACTCAAAATTTACAATAGATCCTAGTTTTAAGGAACACCACCAAGTTCGAGCGGGCTTGCAAAGAGTCTTTAGGAATATTCTGCACTAAATAATATAGGGAACATCTCAGAGATTGTGAAATGCCTGAAACTGATTCAAATGATCTGCTGGGTTCATTGTACCATCGTATGTGTCTGGTAAAAGATTAATCTTTTTAAGGACTGGTGTTTGAAGGACAACTAAGGACAGGGGATTATGCTCGATGTCTGACATGCCCAATCGTCCTTATTTGGTTGCTTTAAGTTTTTACTCTCTTATCGGAGGGCCATTACTTGGTCGACCAAAAAGGGATCTTATGCAAGGCTATCTACCTCTTCTTGCCTTCTGTCTTGGTAGTTATCAGGGGTTTCTTGGATCTCGCCACTCTCTCAATTTTTTTGTTGGTTTCTCATGCTCAGGCTATGGTGCTTGGTGCTTAAGCTATGGTTTCTAGTGTTAGATCGACCAAACATCTAGTTTTGGCAATCACTTTCTGCTATGAAAGCTGATTATTGCTATTGTTGCTATTGAATAATGGCTTCTGGGTTCACCAACTCTTGCTGATGTTACTGCTGGATGAGAGCTTGTTAGGTTGCCATCTGATTTGCCAATGCTTGGAATTGGGCAAGGTAATGGCCCTACAGGTCAACCTAAGGCAAAATAAGCATCATTGGATGTTACGGTAATGGTATGCTTGCTATAGCTGGGTTTGCCAGATCTACTATTGGTGGATTGATGGTGGATACGTTGGGGATGGTTGTTTTAGCAATAGTACAGGCTTTCTAGAACATAAGTAGCTAGATCAGATGCAGTGAGTTTTTGTTGTGGTGATGGCGAAAGAGAGGTTAGGAGCTCTCGAAGTAATTCGATGATTAAGGCTAAGGGTTGGATGTAAAGGGTGTTTGAAAGTAAGGCAGGACATAGGAGAAATCAAGTGGGACATGCACTATTTTCACAATTGTGGAGAGGAGTCCCTTTGTCATAGTGGAACAAGGTGTTATAGGGTTAGGCAGAGGCCCAACATGTGCTTGGTTTGTTGTGGAGATAGTTTGAGTGATATGAGTGAACTCAGCTGTTTGAGATGCCATAGACTTTTCTTACGTTAGCAAAGGGTTGTTGCTATTGTAGATTTGTGAAAGTGTGTCGTCCGTACAGATGACACCAATTGTTGATGCAATAATAGAGATAATATGAAAGATCCTATAGAACAATAAAGATGAGAGAGGCCCAGAGTTGAATTCTGAGGGGACACTCTAATGCTTAAGTTAGCAAAATGTGAATGAAGAACGAAGAGAGAATGAAAAAGTTCTAATAGCTCATACCTCAAAAGTGCTGATATTACCTCTATATATAGGCCTTGATAAAAGCTCTATTTGATCTAAAATTCTATACGGGTGGAAATTACATGGCAATCAAACTTATCTAGTAGCATAGAGATTGAAGTTATCCAACCATCCTTCATTGCTTATTTCCTTAAGGAGATCACACTTAGTGAGTAGGCAATGAGGGGATATAACAATTCTCATTCATTTTTTTCGAAAAAAGAGTAAAGAACAATAATAATGATAAAGATTTTATTTTGCATTAAAAAATAATTAAAAAAAGTGAATTAAAGGTTTTTTAGAAAATGGAATTTAAGGGAATTAATTTTATATATGAAAATTAAGGCTAAAAAATAACACATGATCAAATGGTTCCATTTTTAAGCAAACGTCAAGGGGTACTAATACTTTTCTCATGTGTAATCATACTCTTGAACCAATTTTGTTTATCATACACCAAAATTATATTTTTGTAATGTTTAATTGACTTTAAAATTTTGTTAAATTACAATTTTTAATGTC
>JBBYHK010022537.1:0-10587 GCA_038382065.1 Adansonia grandidieri | reverse complement strand
AAATGCAAAATTGGTCTCCTTAATGAGTTTTCACTTGAAATCCTTCAATTTTATGATTTCTAAACCTTGATAAACATTGTTTCCTAACTCATCACATGCTTAAATATCATATGTGATTCATTGATGAGTGTTTCACAGATCGAATACATCCAGTGCTCATATTGCCTCATAATGCTAAAAAATACAAAATTTTTTATACATCATTATTTTTTTTGCAATAATTGGTACCGTATACAATTAATTTTCTTCATTCATCAATATTTGGCATCATTTATTTCAAAATGTCATTAAGTTCATTGAACATCTTTCATTCCCAACAAAACCTAAGCCTATTAAGTATTCTTTTATAATTAAAATCTTTGTACCTCTAATGCTTATCTTTTGCCAAGATTGTTTTTAAGTTTCGCAAGGTTCATAGAGATAAAGCCATCCTTGAAAGATAAACATTTGCATAGCAAAAGGAAGCAAATTAAGCATGCAACCTTTTCAAATCAAACCAAAACCATCAAGGAATGCTCAAACACTAGAAATGATGATCCTCCAAGTTATAATAAACATATCATCAAAGTTTGGTAAGGTTGAGGTAATCATTAAAGAAATGTTATTAAATTCTTATCCTTTGGCATTAAGTTTAGTGACATACATGAGTCAATTATATATATAGTTGGTATTCTAGTATGTAATGTATGCTTAAAATGTTTGCTTTTAATGAATCCTTGAACATGTCTAACTGCATAATTCTCATATTTAAGCATGTTCTTTGATTGAATGTTTGCTCAAATGATTTTATTGACATATCATAAACGAGCAAATGATCTTCTAACCTATCAAAGTTTGTTATGTTTTTTCTTTAAAATTTTTTAACTTTTCATATGGCATCTATTGCAGTGTGCATGTGTACTAAAAATTCAAAATTTGTATCTATAGTCATCTAAACACCAATTGGATTAATAATTCTTAAAATACTTCAACAATTGGTATGTTCTATCTCTCAAATGTGCTTAAATGACTACAAAAGAATACAAAAATTGGATGAACTACACGTTAGGACTTAAATACATATCTTTTCTCAATAATTGATATACATGCTCTTAAATGTTTCATATTTAATATACCTTCTAGAAATCTTGTTAAAATTAGTCCTTTAGCTTTGAATTAATTTACTTTTACCATTTTGATATTCCAAAAATGGGGAAAGTTTTAAAGGTTAATTTGCTTGCTTGTACTTCATTTATATATATATATGTTTATGCTAGCAAATAGGAGGATTTCATATGTGCTTACATTATTTATATTATTGAAATCCTTAATATTTTATGTTGGTATTCTTAAAGCCAAATATGACCAAAAATGCCATTGCCAAGTGTTTCAAAACCCTTTTATAAAATCTCAAAAACTCCATTTCATAACGCTTTTATTAAGGGGGTTTTATTGAAAAGCTTTAAAAGATTAAGGGGTGTTTTACGAGCAAATTCACCTTCAGTTTTGTCATATCAAAAAGGAGAGATTGTTAGCCATATTAGCTTTGAATTAATCTCAGTTTTGATATAACTAAAACTTAAGCTTAATTAGCTTGAGTTCAAATATTTCAAGAATATTATTTTTCCATGAAATATTTTGTAAACACTTTGAAAAATACTAGAATATGTTTTAACTCCTTCAAGCACTCACTAATGTGTTCTTAATATAAATTTTTATATAAAACAATGTTTAGATAAGTTTTACATGTTTTAAAGTCATGAAATACCTCTTAAAATTGATTTTCATATGAATTTTTTAATACATTAAGTATAGGTATCGATATAGTACTTGGCAGTAACTAAATAACCTTAAAATATAGAAATCATTGTTCATGTATCAAGACAGATAATTCTGTATCGATACAACACTGTTCTCTATTGAGACAGACCATTTTGGAATGTTATAGCACTGTTCGACAGTTATATTGTGGACCATTAAACATAATGTATCAATAGCCACTCAATTGTATCAATACAGAGGCATAGGGAACAATGGAAAATGACATTTTGAAGGCTCCAACAGCTATATTCCTTCACCAATTATCCCTAATAGCTATAATCATGATCAAGGCTATAAATAAACCTCTATAAAACCTTCAACAACAACAAAAACCAAGATATTGTGCTTAGAGTCATATCTTTCATCTTTTCTATCAGTTTTGCTAAGTAGGTCATCTTTGTATAGGATTAAATCTTCTTATCATTGTATTCGTCATTTTGTATCTTTAGATACATATCTTCCTTGAGCCAAAACTCTTGTAAACACCTAACCTTTAAAGGTCTTGTTTTTTTACACTCAAATCTTTGTAAAAAAGGCAGGTTCCTAATTAGCCATTGAAAAGTAGAGAAGGTTTCTATTTAGCCTTCAAAAATAGTGAGAGAGGGTTCTAGCTTAGCCACAAAAGATAGAGAGTAGAGTTTTTTATCTTAGCCTTGAAAGATAGGGAGTGTAAAGGTTATACCTTGTCCTTGAAAGGTACACAATTCAAGTTAATAAATTATGGAAATCTGAGGTAAGTGAGGCCAAGGTAGAGGACGTAGGCAATTAAGGTCGAACCTCTCTAAATCATTGAGTTTGCTTCTCTTTCCCTTGTCTTTAATTGTTTATTTCTATTCACTAACCTGCACTCTAAAATTAATTATTTAGATTTCTCAATTTTATTTATAACAATTTTAATTTACCAAAGTTTTTAAAAATTAATTCACCCTCTCTTGATTTCATTCGCCACTAAAAGGTCTAACATCGAGTTTATAATTTTTAAAATTCTTCAAATATTTTTATTAAATACATATTAATTTAGTTTTTGAAATTTTAATTTATTTTATGGGTTTCATATTTTTTAAAATATTAATTTCCTTTCATAAGGATTTCTCTCATAAAATTTTACACTTTTGGCTTTAATTATCTAATTAGATGATCTTATCTTAATCATCATTGAAGAGATTTTCATATGACAAATGGTACATATCTATTTAATGCTAATTACAACTTCCTAAAAATTCATTAATTAAAATTCAAATCAAAATATTTAAAAAAAGAAAAAAAAGAAAAATGATGCATGGCAATTTGGCCAAGCTAATTTCAATGAAGTACTGGTTGATTCTTCCCTTATAAATAAGGGGAGAAAGCTTCAAAAAAGAGAAATTTGGCTTTCTGTGAGAAAAAACACTACAAAAATTAAAAATTTTCCAAGTTTTCAAAGCTTTTAAGGTAAAAATTCTTCTAAAATCTTGAAGTTTTGTTTTTTGTCATTCATTTTTTTCTTTTCGGTGAGCCTATATGATGCTAAGCTCATGGATCTTGATTCATGTTTAAAGGTTAAACATGATGGCCATGATCCATTTTCTTTGATTTTTCTAGTTATGCTTGATTTTTCTTAATAATAACTTGTTTTCTTACATATTCATGTTGTTGTTGATGTGTTGATATTGTTGTTGAGATAATGTTGATTTTGTCATATGTATATAACCATGTTGATGCTATTTTCCTTAGTATTTCCTGTTAATATGTTGTTAAAACATGTTTATAGTTTTATTTTTTAAATATGATAATGTTTATTTAAGTTTGGTAAAACCTAGATATATGATTGTTGTGTTGAGAAAAATTACTCTTTGATATTTTTTAGGATGTTTGGAACACATTAAGGCCTTAATCTTAGTGTTGGTTGTTATTTTTATGTTAATTTATGTTAATTTATGATTTTTGAAAGTTATAAGGACCTAAGAATAAATTTTTCATAAATTTTTAAGGCCATAGATAGGTTGATCCATGTTGACCGAGCCTAATAAAGTGTGATTGGTTGATGTTCTTGATTTTGTTTTTGTAAATATATAACATGTAAGGACCAATATGCAAATATAAAAAAAGGAACTTGTCTGCGAGAAATAATCAAAAAGTTATTTCTGGGCTTAACATGTTTGACTGAATCTTCTTTGTGAACTTCAGCATGATTTCTATATTAATATAAATATATTTGATGCTTGATTTCATGTTTTGTATCGTATGAGGACTATCATAGAAATTTAAAAGAGTTTAGTGCTCATTTAGCAAAGTTTTATGTTTTAGGGTAAAAATAGTCATTTTTTACATTAGATTCATCATTTAGGGCATTTTGATAAATTTACAGTGTTTTTATCATTCTTCTAGTCTTCTAGTGGTGTGGAAAATACTAAAACCTTTTGTATCATCTGGTCTTATGGTAGGGTATGAAACGTAATTTTATAAAATTTAAGGCTTAATTGCAAGTTTTGCATCAATGTCACCTTTGAATCCATATTACCCATTTAGGGTAAAATTCATCATTTCCTACCTTTACCAAGTCCTTTAGGGTCACCGAGATGCTTTCATGTTGAAAATATACCCCATGGGTATTTTAGTAATTTTTCTTAGAACTGAGTCTTTGGTAGTCATTGGCAGGCTTTTATGCCAAAAGTGCACATTTAAGATAGGTTCACTTTCTGATGATCATTTTTTAGTCCTTTAAAGTACCAATATACTTTCACGTTGAAGGTATACCTTAGAGGCATTTTAGTAATTTTTTTTTACACTCGAGTCCTAGGTAGTCATTGGGATACTTTTATGTTACAGATGTACATTTAGGATAGGTTCACTTTTTGATGATCTTTTTTATGTCCTTTAAAGTCATCGGGATACTTCCGCGTAAAAGGTATACCTTGGGGCATTTTAAAAATTTTCCTATAATTGAGTTTTAGGTAGTCATTAGGATGATTTTATGCCAAAAGTATATATTTAGGATAGGTTCACTTTTTGATGATCCTCTTTCTGTCCTTTAGGGTACCAAGATACTTTCACATTGAAGATATACCTTAGGGACATTTTAATAATTTTTTAGAACCAAGTCTTAGGTACTCACTAGGATGCTTTTATGCTAAAAGTGTACATTTAGGATAGGTTCACCTTTTGATGATCTTTTTTGTGTCTAGTAGGGCATCGAGATACTTTCATGTCGAAGGTATGCCTTAGGGGTATTTTAGTAATTTTTTCTATAGCTGAGTCCTAGGTAGTCACCAAGATGCTTTTATGATAAAGGTGTGTATTTAGGATAGGTTCATTATTTTACAATGATATCATGTCTTTCCAGGTACGAGATATTTTTACATCGAAAGTATACCTTAGGGGCATTTTAATAATCTATCATAAAATCGAGTCTTTTAGAGTCACTAGGATGCTTTCATGATGCAAGTGCATTTAGGGGACATGTTAGTAATTTCAACCTGACATGGGTTCTTTTAGTCAAATTTAGTACCTTTCATCTAAACTGAGTCTTAGGGTATTTTCTTTTTATTTTAATAAATCAAAATTTTTGAAAAATTAAGGCAATGTCTCCAAGTTCAAGTAATACATGAAATTTCTCCTAGAATATGAGAAGGGCTCTAGGATTATTTTTGTAATAAGATATCATTTTCAAAGTGAAAATTAGGATCTTTATAAATTTTGAAAAGGTAAAACCTTTCCCATTCCTTTGGTTGTTCAGAGGGGTACGAAAGATATTTTGATTTTTAAAACTTTTATGTTCCTCTGGTTTTTTGGTAGGGTACAAATGAGATTGATAAAAAAAGCTTTCATGTTCTACTAGTCCTCTGGTGGGGTATGTAAGAGCTTTTGATTTTTAAAAATTTTAAAAACCCGATTCTCTAAACACGGAATAATAAATTGGTTTCATAAAATATTATTTTTGGAATTAAAATTAAATGTCATATATCGAAACTGGATAAAAAAACAAAATTCAAGTTAACATGTAATTAATAAGGTACTAATTTCCAAACTTCACGAGAGGGTCAATCCTTTCTTGTGATTGTAATCAAATCCCAGACCTTTCTATATGATCTTTGGTATCATTTGGACCTCGGAGTTAGTATTTAGGATTTCATAACCCTTGAAATATGAACTTTGGTAGGTAACCAATCTCAGCTAGCCCAAAAAAATGGTGGTGACTCCAAATAAATATTGTTTCATAATGACTATTTAAGGTTAAGTCAAGTGAGTGATTTATCTTGATCACCTAGTCCCGGAGATGAGAAAATATTGATAATAATATGACCCATAGAAATAATAGAATATAAAATAGTGATATGTCAATAAATATAGGAACGGGGGCCTTTTACGTCAGGGTTGGTCAGGATTTGCATTCGGGCCACATTGTGACAAAGGGCAACCTGCATGATGCGAATCAGGCTTACACTCTATGCATGGAAGTTATTGAGAACTTTCATTTTGTGATTTATTATTTTAAACATAAGTTGTTTATGTTTTCGATTTAATGGACCAATTTTTAGGAAATTTAGAACAAATGTTTTCAATATATCTTCTGTTGGCATATAGCTGCCATGCCTTTTGATTTCCTTTATTTAATAAATCTTAGTAGAATTATTCTACATCATGGTCTATCAAGGTACACCAATTGATTAAATTAAGCCCAACTTGAAATTTGAATCTCATTAAGAATGAATTCCATGCAAAAAGGTATCATACTTAGTACGATTAGTGGGAGTATTCATGAATTATTAAAGGTTAATGTTCATGAAAGATGTAAGACATAATGGGAGTATTAATAGGATATTAAAAGTTAATATACATGAACTGGTGACAAACTAAAGTTATATATACTTGGATGTAATTTTGAAAATAGTTCCAAACTAGAGAGATTGCATATTTATATCCATAAGACATAAAACAAATCATTTCATTATAGGCTTGTGAAATTAATTAATTTTGGATTATAGCTATCAGGCTATTTGCACGGATTCCATTAGTTGTAAGACAACTAAGCCACATGATTGGAATCAAAGTTTCATTATGATCCAAATAGTTTTATGACTTGATAATAGAGATAATCAAAAGATGAATTAACATATTCTCTAACATGTAAACACTAAGAACAATGTGATTGTTTCAGGTGCAAGTGGGAGATATTGTTGTATGCCTTTGAACCAATCGAATTGGGACATAGGATACATGATAAAATAACTACATATAGGTTACAAAGTTGTAGCAACTTTGGTTTTCCTTCATGTTAGTGGCGTAATTGACACTCATGCAAACACCAATTGGATAGAGCTCATGAAACATAATGGCCTTACAAGGTTAGTAAATTAGTTACGATAATGAGATCCTTATGCATCAAAGCTGTGTTTATAAAAGTGTTCATAGTCATCGTATGGTCAAGGCGTATTGACAATACACAAAGGCTAGTATATGCTAAGTCTCCATACATGGGATGCATGTAATCATTTGATCTCATAGAGGTTGAAGTCTACGAGATACTTGGGAATAGCATATGGGTGCTTTTTTTTATGGAAACAAGTTCACTAAACATGGCATGAATGAGAACTCCATTTGGTATATCACTCAAGTGTCTATGGAATATATTCTCTTGTGATAGTAGGTCATCTCGTTTGAGGAGTCTTATACTTCAATTCCGTTATGAATGAGGCCACAATGGATGGATGATTATGGTAAGATGGTTTTGGGTATAACATGAATCATATGGTAGATGAATGAGTGATCCAAAGAGGATTCCCTACTCTAATTAACGTTGGAGACATACCTCGAGTGTTTTTAACTATGGTTAATTGGATTAAAGTCTCTAGCCAGAGCATCTATTTGGACTATAAGGAATAGTTCCTTATATTTCCATGAACATGAACTATAGTTGTAAGAACTAATATGGATAGAGGTTTGGGTAGACATTTCACCATGCTTATCCTCAATCTAGGATATATGGTGAAGGATCGTGCTACACTGGTATAGTGGTTACTAAAAGGTTTTTGTAAGGTCACAGTGACTCTTCAACATTTTGGCGGTCATGATGGGTTGCTCAATCCCACTCTTGATCTATGATCTTGATTAATGAGATTTTTTATGTTCATTACCAACATGTTGGGAACATAATGGGTCACATACAATAAGGCTAAACCGTTGGATTAAATCTGAGATTTAATTAAGTATGACTTAATTAAATAAAAGGTAATTTAAATGAATGACTTAATTAAATGAGTTTAATTATTTGAGACAAAATCAGACTTCTGAAATCAAGAGTCTTTTGTCTAATTAAGACATTAATAATAAGATTGTCTTATTAAAATAATATATAAATTAAGACATGAATTGTAAAGGTGGATAAGCACTAGATCTAGTTGAAATAGGATTTCACCTAGACTTGAGATTTGATTAAGAATCAAATTTTCCTATCTCAATAATTTGTGTATAATCCCTTGAATATTATTGTAATATGAATTATTAAATAATATTAAAAATAAGCTAAAAATAGTTTTAATTAAATTAAGGATTTTATAGTGATAAAATTCATAAGGATGTGTATGTACCAGCTAATTTATGTTTTCAAATTATTTATTTAAAATTTTATAATTATTTTATAATTATATTTATTAAATAAATATTATTTATTTAGAATAAATAAAATTGAATTAATTAGATTAAATTCATGAAAACAGAAGTTTAGCCTAAAACCCCTATATTGTGCCATTATCCATGCTTTAGCCCAAGCTTGTTCGGCGAATTTGATTGGCCCAAGAAGAAAGAGGAATAGCTAACCATTTAATAACATAAAACAAGGAGAATAAGTTCAACTTATTTAGGGAGTTTTAATTAGGTCAAAACTATTCCATTCCAAATCTGACTAGGAATAGGATTGAGCTAATATATATATAGATATGATGGCCTAAAGGCTTGAAAGAGAGAATTTTAACCTAAACTTGAGGTAGAAGGTTGTTGAATGAGAGAATTTTTTATAAGATAAAATTTAGTTTTCTAAAAAATATTCTAACCTGAACACAAACCCTAGTTTATGCCATTTTCTTGAGAGATTTTGTGTTGGGCTTAAACTTCCTCCATTCTTTTTTATTGATTCTAGTTTGATTCAAGATTTAAAGTTACCAATTGGTTAAGGATTGATGACTCTTTTAGCTAGCACTGGAAAACCACCAAGCCTCAAAAAGGTTTTAACATTCACCTATGTGGATAATCTTTAGAGGTAAGACACGTTTGCTGATTGTGGTTTTCAAGAATCTTTCAAGAATCCAGTTTCTTAGTGCTTTAGTTTTTAGATTTTGACATCTAAACTAAAGGTAACTTCTGATCATTTGTGTGATTAAATCTTGATTTAAAATTTTATAGTTTACTACATGTAAATCTCTCCCTAAATATCCGTAGAGAAGTCTGGGTATTTCTAAGTTTATTATTTTTGCTACATTGGTCTATTATTTATTGATGATTTTTGAAATCCAAAACTTGCATGAGTGTGGACTTCACCAGGAAAGAGTTCTCTTCAGTTCAAAGTTTATGCAAAGCAAACAATTCAAGCATATATGACGTGCAAAGATACAATTGTTAATTAATTAACTCTTGCATGTCACTAAACTTAATGCCAAGGGATAACAATTGAATAGCATTAGTTTAGTAGATATCTTAGCCTTACTAAGCATTATTGATATGCTAATTTTTTTTTTTTGAGTCCATGATTCTAAGTGTTGAACACTTCTTGAATGATTTTGGCTTGATTTGATAAGGTTCATGCTTATTTACTTTCTTTTGGTATGCAAGTATTCATCTTTCAAGAATGGCTTTATCTCTATGACCCTTGCAAAACTTAATAAAAACCTTGGCGAAGGATAAGCATTAGTAGTACCAAGATATCAGTTGTCATATATTAAAAAAATGTTTAATAAACTCATCAATTTGTCAAATTTAAAAGAAAAAAATCCAATAAGCTTAATGAGATTTTGAAACAAAAGATACCAAATGTTAGTAAATGGAAATCATTAAGCATATATGGTAACAATTGTCATTATGCAGGAAAACATGTTCACACAAAAACAATTATGCATAGAAAACTTTGTATTTTTTAGCATTATGGAGCAATATAAGCACTTAATCAAACAAGTTATGCATTTGATTTGTCAAACACATCAATTAATTAAATATGATATTCAAGCATCTGATGAGCTATAAAATGATGTTTAGGAATCATAAAAATGAAGCATTTTAAGTATAAACCCTTAAAAGAGACCAATTTTGTATTTTTTAACCAAAACAGCAAGAACTTAGCCAAAATGCACTATGTCTATCGATATAGGGTAGGTATGTATTGATACAAACAATGTTGTATTGATACAACATTCAATGTATCGATACAATCTGGGTTTATGTTCATTTTATCGATACAAGGCTCAAGGTATCAATACATGCTTTATGTTTTTCCAAAAAATGCTTAGAAAAACATGCAATTTCGTATTTCAAAACCCATGATTTTAAATTCTAATGCAAACATGTCATTTTAAACATCTGAAACTCATATGAATGATCAAAAATTTGAATTAAAACAACTTTTAAAACAATGTTTGAATGAATTTGCATATTTGATCACATAAGCAACTTAAATTCAAGCAATATGCAACTATAAGTCTTGAAATAAGAAATTTTCATTCAAACCATATTTGCATAAGTTTATAAACATGTTCAATGTATACCAAACTTGTTTAAGCCATAAAACATGAACTTACAACATAATCAAACATCTTAAGTATC
>JBBYHK010022505.1:0-10588 GCA_038382065.1 Adansonia grandidieri | reverse complement strand
CAAACAATATTTACATATCTAAATTAACTATATGGTTCATGACGAATATAGCCTGAATACTATTACAGCATAGGTAAATCATCTTTCGACACATGCACACACACACACATATATATATATATGTATATTTATATCAATAGAATTTTACATATAAAATTCTTAAATATCATAGATCTAATAGGGGAAAGATTAAAAATCAATATATCCAGTTTTATCATTTACTTTTAGTAAATAAACATATTTTATTTCTTATTCTTTTTAATGGGGAGAATAATTGTTGATGTCTTTTCGATTAAGCATCAACAACGCTGAAATGGGGTTTGCAAAAAAGAAACAACGATAAAGGAGGCATCAAAACCTTCCAGATGCGCTCTAATGCCTGAGTCAGATTCTGTTTTAGATGATGAGGAAGGGAATTACCCTAGGGTTCTGCGAGTACTCAACTTTTTTCTTAATTCGTTGAGGTAGTTATTTTTCATTAGGGGCAACATTGAGTGGACACGTGCCTTTATACGATAGAGGGATGTTTTGGCTACTGGTAGGATGTAAGAGGCCGGCTTTTGGCAGAATGTCAGACGTTGGAGGGGTGTTTAGGAATTCCATAGGCTTGAGTGATGGGATTCGCATTATATTCAAGGCGTCTAATGGTATGATCATTTTTAAATGTATTAAATACTGTCAATTAATATAGTGATTTCTGTATTTTTTAAATGCCTATTAAATGTTGCATCATTTGTCTCTTTAGATTAGGTTGAGAGGTATTTTCTATTGGGCTTGCTTATTAAACTTCAGTGTTGGGTAGATCCAATAGGCTTAACAATTACCCCCCGGTGAGGTGGGGGTCATAAAATGGTTTCTAGTTTCTAGCTTTCCATGTCTCGTTGCTCCAACGCTAGCATGTAGGAATTGAATCTAAAAGATTTTAGAAGGGAATAAGTTACTGAGATTGGATACATTTTTGGGCTATAAATAGGGTAGTAGGTCAAAGAGCCAGCAATCATATGTTATAAAAGGGTTTGATGTAGTGATCAAAGTGTGGAGTGGGTGCTAGGGTTGGGATAGTATAATTATTGAGGAGTAGTAATGGCTGTCGTGGTTATAATAACTGTGAAGAAGGTTGGAGAGAAGGATCGAAGTTATATCAAGTAGTTGTTGGCTGTTACAAACAGATCTTTTATTTATGTTTGCTATGCGCTAATTGAGGTAAAGTCTCAAATTATTGATTGATTTTAAGTTACGATATCAAATTCAATTAAGAATTTTATTAATAGTATAAATCAACTATAAGTTTTACATTCATATAAAACATCTGCAAGCTTCAAATCATTGACTGATTTCATAATAGAAAATATTATAATTTTTATTGCGTTTCATAGAGCTTTTAAGACTTATCAAATGTCAAATAACATAACGCTATTTACTATGTTGACAAACTTATAAGGGGTAACATGTAAAAAGAATATAACAAATGTAGACTCTAATATGATAAGTATCTAAGCATAAAATCAATTAACAATATGTGAAGAAATCTAAATTGAATATAAAACCATGAAAAAAACTCTATACATAACATATGTGAGATAACAATTTAAAATATAAATAAAAACGAACCATTTTGTTATTTCTAAAAATACTCTCGAAACAAACAAACAAAAATAATATTTAAAAAATACATCTAAAACAGATTTATCAAGTTATATACCATAAAATTTAAAAGATGAATGGTTTATACGCAAAGGAAAATTAAATCATATACAATAAAGCCAAATTTATTGTTCATTAATATAATTTTTATATGAAGTAGCCATGTGTTAGGGGCGTATATATTGATGGTTGCAATCGATTTACCTGGGCATCTGAAATGAACGACTTCTCAGTTGCCATCCATATGGTGCATTACTCTTTTTGGATGACCATGAGACTGAATTTGGTAAGACATGATACTGATTGTCGAGGCACCGTTGCTCTCCGTACTATTCCAGGAAATAAAACCATAACTACAAACAAATCCAAACACAATGAAAGTATTTCATGGAAGAGCTTTTAGCTTGCCATCCATTGTTCGAGTATCTGTAGACGCGCACAAAATAAAACATGGAGCCTAGCATTTGACTCATTCAGATAGTGCATGCTCCCCTATTGAATGAGGAGAGTTCAAATCCCTCCTTCAAATCAAAAAACAAAACAAGTAATAGACCCTGGAATTCTACTATCTTCTACTAACTAGTGATGATGCTTTTTTTTTTTTTTGAACACAAAGGAGGTCACAAATTTGGAATTGAAAAAAGGATTGCAGATACTAAGATTCAAATTTTAAACTTACTGAATATTACCTCTCAAGGTAGCTGCATTAGAATTTCTTATCAGCATCTTCAAATGATCATCCTGCTTACAGGTCAGCATTCTATAGGGGATGCATAATGATCTACCATTATCAAATTCTTGGTAAAACATGGCTCAGATGCTTTTCAAAAATCATTTTTTTTGCAAACCAGACGTGTAAACTGGCGCCGCGCAGAAGCTTTTGATAACCAGAAACAATGGCAGGTGATCATTCCTAGATTACAACCCATGCTCACTCAATTTTCTTAAAAGCAATGATGCAAAAGATCAGAGACAAAAGGAGCATACAACTTATATCTTAGCAGTAAAATCATTCTGTTCGTATAACTGAATGCTCTGGTTTGTTATCCTATTTATTTCTAAGATTTCCATCAACTAATTGTGGAAATAATGTAAAAGTGAATGGCAAAGTCATAAATTGAATATTACAGTTGCATCTTGCATGAAATATCACGTCCAAAAAGATAAAAAAAAGGTGAATTACACGTTCGAAAGCAAGTGATGCCATTAATTTTTCGATAATCGAATCAAAACTCAAAAGGTAGTATGATGCAGCAAGCTGGCCTTGATGTAGACAAAATTTGGATTGACACAGATCCAGGAATTCGTTGTCCAAAATTGGCGAAACCAGCCTCATTAGGGCCATAACTACTGGAAAGGTTACGATAATTTCAAGATCACTCAGAAGCTGAGTACTAAAACATGTTAGAAGTATCGGAATACGAATGAAACAAATAGTTGCAGAACAAATTAAAACTTAATCCTAACCCAAAACCATGAAAATCGTGGTCAGTACCGCATCTGTAAACATATCATTTTTGTTTCGGTACTTATATAGATCAATACCAATATGTTTCAACGTACAATTTTAAGTTTATTGGACTTTGAACTTTTTTAATTTTTATATATGAAAAGTACTTTCAAATATAAAATAAATGAGATTGAATAAATTTCATAAATCAAATATAAGAAGATCAATACCAATCTTAGTAAGACCAAAACTTTTTAATGATCGTTAAATTTATGAATAATTATGTCTAGTATTCATTAATTTTACGAGTAATTATATCTAATATTTACTAAATTTAAAATTAATATCAGTCTAACTTTTTTTACGAACTTATGTTATATATCAATTGGTATAGTTATTTTCAGCCAATAAGATTGAAATAAGCCAGCCGATGCAAACTAAAACTAAAATAAAAATGAAATCAACTATTGTTAGTACCGCTGTGCTTTGAAACCGGTACTAACAACCTTGTGAAAACCTCATAAAAAAAACTTACCTCATTGTTGGAGAGATCAAACTGATCACAGGAGAGACCAGACTGATCAAAGCGAGTAGTAAGTGGGATGGAATTTGAGAGTGCAAAAAGTGATATGCATCAGACTAGTTTTGAAAAGAAAAAAAATAAAACAGAGTATTTATACAAAAAAAATAATAATAATGAGAAGCAAAACTGAAATTGAAGAAAGAGAGTACAGAAAATAAAATAACTCGGAAATATGCCAATCAAATGAAGATGGAGAAAAAAAGTTTGGAGATTGAGAGAGAAAAGTGCAGTATAATTAGTTAGTAACTGTAAATTCATTTATTGTCTTTAGGATCATTTAATGGAAATCATGAATAATGAAATTTCAAATACTTGATTATTTGACTACTCTCTAAATATATTCAATTTTGAATACTTACTTTACCCCTATTTACTCAAATAGAATGGAAAATACAATAGTTATAGAATATACATATATATATGTGTATATATATATATATAGACAAAAATGAAAAAAAAAAAAAAATCATCACCACAATTTAGGTACCACCATGAGTGTCGGAGTTACTGCTTTGAATTGAACCTTCAAACTTCTGGCCGGTTGGAATTTCATATCCAGCGCTTACAAGAAAAAGATGATCACCATCTCTAATAAGCTCTATATCATCAATTTCAGCTCCTTCTGCTGTCAAAACTCTAGTAGCAGACAACCCAAATCTTTGGACACCAATATCCAAAAGTTCTTGGAAAGATGTTGGCAAACGAATGAGCTTACTGGGAACTTTACTTCTTTCAGGGCAACTGATCGTGACTCTAGTGGAACAGTTCATTAAAGATGTGAAAGCTGAAAAGCCTGCAGTTCTAGGACTTTCACCTGCACAGGATGGACTTGGGTTTTAACAACTTTTTAACACTATAAATAGATAGTTATTAAACTGCTAAAACCTTTGATAAGGTATTCAATCTAATAGATTTGCTCCCCGGAAGTCTAGTAACAAGATTCAATACAATAGGAAAGAGAGATGCACGCTCACCAGTATTGGCAGCTGATATAATACCAAATAGGGAATTATGGAAGGTGTTTGCCTTTCGCCTTCGACGGTTGTTAATCACTGTCATATCAGGAACCGGTGGCACAATTTCAGAAGTATATGGAGATATAGTGGGCTCGCTTCTGTACTTGGCAATGGCCGTCCTTTGTGAGGCTACTTGCATCTTTGGAAATGTGACAGTTGATGATTCCTTGGCCTCCATCCTTTTTTGCAATAATTCAAGTATCTCTTCGTGGCCCTGATGATCTGCCATAGCCCTTGCTGTCCATCCATGGGAATCTTTTGCATTGATATCTGCTCCTTGGTCTAACAAGAACCTCACAATTTCAACATTGCCTTCACAGATAGCAGCATGAATAGCTGAAGTTCCATTGTTCTTGGGCTGTTTTACATCCCCTCCATATTTCACAAGGTCCTTAAGTAAATCTAAATTGTTTTGTTCAACGGCAGAGCAAGCAAACTGACCAACATCACCATAGGATAGCATTGCACCATTATCTACCAAAAGTTTAATCACAGATTCATGCTTCCCCATTATTGCTTCCCATAATGGAACACTTCCTTCGGAATCTGCGTAAGAACAAAAGATTCTAGTTTTAAGAAGGAACAAGTAAAGATGTAGATGGAATGGAATAAAAAGTTGTCTTTTACAATGTATCTAATTTCAGAACACATCTAGCCTTTACAAAAGTGCAGTTGATAGTATTACTTAGAAATGCATTCAATAAGAATAGTTCAGGCCTTCAGCGGAACTGAACATCATGAAAGCAAAATAAAACAGACATAAAAAGTAAAAATAAAAATAAAAATAAAAATACAAAAAAAAAAAAAAAAAGCAAAGAATCTAATATCTCTTCTTCAAAGGCATTCTCTTGGTACATGCATGTTAATACTTTCTTATTAATAAGCAAAACCATTCTCATAGAAAAGGAGGGAAATTGTGTTGCCTGTGGAAAGTAGAAAAGTTGAATCTAGTTCTCCTAATTTCACGAGTATAATTTGCTATGCACAAATTTATCTCTAACAAGGAAAAAAATATAGATTAATCAACACGAAGTAAAGGCGAAAATAAGAAACAAAAGGAAGACCAGGGAATAGATGATACCTCTGATGTTAGGATCTGCTCCATGCTCTAGAAGCAGAATTACACAGTGGTAACTTCCATTGGATGCAGCAGTATGCTGTTGCGTAGAAACCAACAGAAGGTTAAAGGATATACAAAAGATACCCCTCTTAAGATGTCTGCAACATATATGCATGGAAGTACATACATTTTTTTTTAAAGAAAAGGGGAGGCATACGTACCAGAGCTGTTCGCCCACTATTATCCGGCTCATTTGGCTCTGAACCACGTTTCAGCAACTGCTGCAGCAATAAATCATCTCTTCTGTCTGCTGCAAAACATAAACTAAGAGGCAAATCCATTCTGCCCCTTGCTAACATGTGTTCTGTTTCATGCAATATCTCTGCCATCACTTGATCACTGGACTCCTTCAGATGCTGCATTACCAAGATTTAAGTAAATGCAGTTAGTAGATTTCTCCGCAGAAATTTCTTTGACCCATAAATCTTATCTTCCAGGTTCATAACATCTATTTAATAATGTAGATCGGTTCCATTACGCACAAACTTGAAGAAGAGAAATACAACAACAGCATTAGATGACGTAAGCATATATTTGTTCTAACATGATGTGCCTATATCACTGAAACAAATACAATGGTAACATGAAAGTATAGGACTTGTCCAATTACATTTCAACAATACAAAAAATAACAGAAACATCAGCTTCATTTTGATTATACAAATAGAACATCAGGAAATTTTATTTTTCCCAGAGACAAAATTTTCATGTATGCTCTATTGAAAATTTCTATAAGTAATCTGATTTTTACATTTGTAGATGTATAAGCAGGTAAAAGTGTCTATGCTCAAAACAAACTTGATGCGTGTCTGAACTCCAATGTACATATCTTCTTATAAAATATTAACAGTAATAACAAATGCAAAAATGTATTCAAATGCGAACTCTCAGGTAACAACTTTGATATCCTGTCTGTCTATTTAGCATTGTATGAAAATAAGTAGTGAAGATATTAATTGTTCTGACTTCTGAGTCCAGTCTATATAAAAGGTTGACTGTAACAATATCATACTACCCATTAACCTTTTGATAATGTTTTTCGAATAGCAGTCTGAGTATTAACAAATGAAGAGTTAGCATATGGTAGTATTCCTTGCCTAGTGCAAACAATTTTAGTAAGATATGAATCTTCTGAAAATAAATGTATCTACGGTTTTAAAATCATGGAAGAAATACAAAGATAGCCTGAAATGACCTGAAGAAGATTGTTCATGATTATTGTCCCATCTCCAACATTTGCCTGAACAATATTTAAAAATGTATTGCGGTTCAAACGAAGCAGCTGACTCAACCGTTTGGTCCGGATTGTAAACAGTTGTGGCCTGTAACAAAGCACCCCTATCTCACCAACAACATCTCCAGTTGTTGCCTCACCAATAACCTGCAGTGATCGGTTGCAACATGGAATAAATTAATAAGAATGAATCTCTTTTATTTCCTCACAATTCAACTAACGTTATATGGTGCAAAATGGTTTGTATGGTAAACTTGCCTGTTCTGCTCCATTTCTATGCACAATCAGATCCTGTAAAACAAGCCTATATGTCAGAAGCTAGATTTTGCCCAAAGAAAATGAAATCTTTTGATTTCCATGTAGCAGAGGTCAACCAACAAGGACTTTATTAGGTTATCCAGGGCTCCTATTATCATCTTTTTAACTTTTTTTTTTCCTGAAACAGAATCAAGGAATGACATTCACCTTTATCATTTCTCTTTAAAAGACAAAAATTCAGGGAGAAGCTTATTTACTAGTCCATCCTAGTTTATTTACATTGATGCTGGATGGAAACTAATTTCTTACATTCAGATTCCAAAGTGCACAAACTAGCAAAACATAAAGGTAGAAGTGGGGGGCGGGGGAGTTCTTACCACAGCACCAGTTACCAAAATGTACATTTCCGTAGGCCCTTCATTCTGTAAAATCACATCTTCGTTGGGGGGATAATACTCAGCTTTCATCTCCGAGACCTTCAAAATAAAACAATTCATGACAAGTCAAATAAACTCATCTTACCTACATATAGAATTTATTGGTGCTTTGGACACATTTATTTATTTATTTTCGTATGTTACAGTGAATTAGTCCTCCTTAAGATATAACAACAATACCATTTTCTTATTAATGGCAATACAATAGGTATTTTGACATTGTTCAAAGTCAAACAGTACAAACAAAGATAAATCTGTGATGTCAGCTTTACCAGTTGGAAAAGTAAATCATTTGATACCCCACGGAACAAGTACACTTGATCAACAGCCGAGTAGAACAGAAAATGCGCAATGCTTGATCTAATAGCTTTAGGAAGGGCATCAATGGTCTCCTGCTGCTGCACCCCTTCTGAATCGGTTCGGTACCTCAAAGACAAATGAGCGAGCATCTGGTCTTGCAAGCGAACTGGGAGTTGATTCCTATGGGCAAAATTTGAGGCAGCTTGGATGTTTTCTCTCTGAAAAGGGCCCAAAAATTACAAACTCAAAATCACTTTAATTGATCCATTGAGACAAAAGACACATGCTGAAAATACCCATGACTCATTAACTAATCGTATTGCTCATAGAAGCTTGAAAACTTAAGAATAATGCTTGAGGTGTTCTAAATTCTAGAACAAATTATCCAGCCTATTGAAAGTACCACGTAACAGAGTACATTAATAATACAATGCAGAATAATTGGTAATAATGTTAAACTTTTTCAAGGTAGTACAATCAAGACCTTTAAGTATATACAGTTAACCAACGGTATCCACTCTGGAAGGACTGAAAGAAGCTTAAATCTATTCTGCTAAGCAAAGGCCATTTTAAATAACTTCATATACATAAAATTGCACATCTAAAAGACACATTTTGCAAATATATGTCAGAGATAGATGAATTGTGTGCTCGGAGGAAGTCAAATGGTCCTAGCTAGAAACACTATTCAGGAAGAAATGTCCTTCCCCGGCTAAAAATGATCGTCACCAGCCTAAAGATCCTCTAGATCTATTATGAAGAAAAACTAAAATTGGCATTAATGATAATTAGAATTTACTCACAAACTTTCTAGTTCGACTTGCTCCGTGGACAATCAAGTTAGTCATATTCCCAACCAAGTAAGCTTGCAGTCCAAGATTAAAGAGTAAGTAGAATATGCTAAATGTCATCTCCTGTGCATTCATAGGATGCAGATCACCATAACCAGTGGTTGTAAGGGTGACTATGGACCAGTAAAAGGATGTCACATACCGGTCCGATATCGACAGTGTTTGCCAATCCTCCATATAAAGATACAGCCATACCCTTTCCGGATCACGATAATGAGCAGCTATATAGTAGAAGATACAACCAGCAAAATGAGCAGCAAAGAGAGTAACCTGCATTGGACGTCAGGAGCCTAATGACACACATCCTATATTGAAGTATGAAGAGTCTCCACTGTTACAAATATTACAACGTTTCTCTTTTCTACGAAATACTCACGCAGACAAGCTTGAGGCATCGAACCCAAAAATAGCTATAGTTCTTATCTTTCTCCAACCTAAACAAAGGGATAAGATTGTTGATGTTAGCGAATAAAAACTATTTTTCCACTTCCACCTAATATATTTTTTGGCTAAGCAGTTATTGACGCGGTAGTATTCAAATATTGACTATCCGTTAGTCATGCTAAATTACTAAATTTCATTACAAGTTATCAGTGGGCTTGAGCTTTGCCCACGTTTTTACGTGAAAGTGCTTACTGGTAAGAGAGCAATTTAGTGAATAAAAATTGTTCTTAAATCATCACTTAAACAGTTTAAACTTCTAGCTCGACAGCCCACTTATATTTTTTAATTTTTTTGAGGACTAAAATATAAACCCTAAAGTTACAAGAAACTGCTGATAGTAGATTTGGAATTCTTTTATCTATTTTTATAATTGAGTTATACTGAGTAAGATATTAATCACACCCTGTGTGCTTCAAATCATTCCAATTGATTCGAGCTGTTATGAAATTTTAACTTTGTAGCAAATTAGATGAATGACAAACGCCACTTACCCGGAAAAGAATTGACTGACCCTCCGAAGACGCCAGAGACGTAGCAAAGTGAGCAAACCGTATGATGGAAAAGGATGGGGCAATATAACCCGAGCAACCTCGGCAGGGGTTATGGAAATGAGATCAAAAAGAAACCAGGTACGAACGTATCGCCAAGCGATCTTTTTCGGCTCATCCACGAGCAGATACGAAGTTTTGTCAAGGTATGCTACAAAGAAAGTCAATACAATGTCAATGCCAAATAATGCATTGACAACATTATCGGTTATTGAGAGAGGCGTTTCAGGTTTTTGTAGGAACCCAAATTCAAATGGAGAAACCCAAGCTGTGTAGAACACTAGATACACCAGAAATGTCTGCCAGCTCCTGAAAAATTAATATTGCCCTCATCCCTGTTACTACATTTCATATAAATATGAGTACTAAATTTTTATTTCCCCGGAATAACAAATTAATAATAAAATTTAAACATAAAACCCATCTTTGAATCGAAGAGTTTGAGTAGAAACTCAAACAAACACTTTCAAATCATCAAATATCGGTAGAAGAGTTTCGTATATTGCTAAATTTGATTAAAATGTGATTCTTGACAGCCATGCAAACAAGAAAAATTGTGGATGAAGATGGAGAGAAAGGGGCAAATGCGAAAGCAGTACCTGTAATGGTGATCGAAAGGGGAGATAATGAAGCGACGAAGCTTGACCTTGCGGTTGCCACGAGCAGTGCCAAGCGAAGGCAAAACGCTGACGCTGAGGCTATA
>JBBYHK010022456.1:0-10594 GCA_038382065.1 Adansonia grandidieri | reverse complement strand
TTCCAAAGCACTTCCGCTAAAGTACTCATATCGAGGTACCTGTGTTGTATGTCATTAACCGAAAATAACCATCTACATTTGTTTTATTAAAAATAATCTAAAATAACATAAACATCTTAATTGGATATAACAAATTTCTAAAATATAATATATTGTAGTATATTTTAATTTCGATTTTAAAATTATTTCTTTTCATACGGACGATTTGTTTTACCCGTTACCATCACTACAAAAAAAAAAAAAATCCATGTAGCGACGAAGGTCTCAACTCACAGAACATATCCGTAAAATAGATATGCTTGCCTGGTGAATTTTGTTAACCGTCAATATAGGTTGCATTTATACTAAAGGAGATTATTGATCCATTGGTATAAACATAACTTATACTAACGGAAAGCAAAAGTCCATCAATATAAGTACAATTCATACTTATGGATTTTATCACTTGTTAAGAGTAAAATTTACTTGTAATCCATAATTTTTTAGTAATATTTATCTATGACCTTTAAAAGTTATATTTATTATCCATAATCTTTACAATGTTTCATTTTCATCTATGACTTTTAAAACTTACATTTTATTTATCCATAATTTTTAAAAATTATATTCATCAACCTTTCAAAAAATTTATTATTCATTCATTTTTTGTCAAAAGTAACAGATTAACAAAATATCCATTTAGTGAGATGAAAAAGTTATCACCACGTGCCCTTAACTCGATTACTGGATGGGAGGCGCCCAACTTAAAATATCCCTTGCTTGGGTTTTATTTGCTAATACCGGAGACAAAAAGTGTTTCTCATAATTGAAGTACGGAAACTATCAAATGAATTGCTCGTTCGATAGGTCTTTAATGGCCACCACCAAGTGGCTGAAAATTTGGAGTTGCTACCATCATTTGCGCTAAGTCTGATCAAAATCTAATTAAACTAATATCTCGAGTTACGAAATTTGGAGATTCGATTTTATAGTGCATGTTTCAAAGTTCATTAAGAGGGTTTAGGAGTCGATTACGCATGGTGAATGATTAACACCTCCATGACGCCCTAAATTGGTACCTTTTGGCCATATAATATCTTAGTCTAGGTTTTCTTGGTTTTTGTTACGTCAATATTTGTATATAATCCCTTTTGAAAATAATAAATCCAGTTTCTATAAAAAGAGTTTAATACACTACATAACTTAGAGGAGTGGTGAAACGTAAGGTTAAATATTTTTAAATTTAATTTAAAAAAGATGTTTCATATTAAGCATTGGAGGGATACCGATACGAAATATTGTCTTAATAATTTTTTAAAATTTAATTAAACACATGAATGTAAAGTTTGTCACCAGCATAGAAAATGTTTTAGTAAATTGTAAAGCAAATATGGCAGGCATTGGATAAAATAAACAGACAAAAGCATAGAAAGGAAAGACCCTAGATATGTATTTCGTAATTGTCTTTGGTTATTTAGGAATAACCGAATTAAAAATTTTGAGACTTGTTTGGATTCGTTGGTCACTTAAGGCATGTAAACCAAGATTTTGATTAAAAAATCTGAGGTGACATGGGAGAAAGAAAATTTGGATTTTGGATGAAGTTTCGGGAAAAAAAAGGAGGTTGGAGTATCTGTATAGATGAAAATTTTGGTAATTTTTGAAAATTAGAATATTTTTGAAAATTTTGGACTTTGGATGAAGTTTTGGAAAAATAAGGTTGAAAATCCATGAGGATGGGAAGTTGGGTAATTTTGAAAATGAAATATTTTTGAATTTTTTTTATAAAAGGTGGTTTAAAAAAACAAAACCAATAATTTAAATAAAAGAAAAAATTATTAATTTTTTTAAGGAACCATGGCATATATGTTTAGAATAGATTCCGCTTTGAGAAAATTTAAAAAGTACTATTTCGTTGAAAGGTTCTAGACATCCACCTTTCTCAATGCATTTCTTTAGAGAAAGAGTCCTTTTTTTTTTTTTTTGCTTTTTGGATGGTAAATATTTCTTAGAACATGGAGTGCAAATGAAACCCATGTTTGAATCCAAATTATGATACTGACGCAAGTTCTTCTTTTCTTAACCAGATGGATTCATATCTAAAAGAGGTTAACAATAAGTTCTTTCAAAATTGCCATCTGGACCCATATTGTGACATGTGACTCCCTCGGGAAATTAATCAGACTCATTCAAGGCATTCAAATATCCTAAAAAGATGATTTAGAAAAATTGATTGATTTTGTTTAATGATAAAAATAGGGGAACTTCGCACTGTCTGCCTTCTCAAATTTTATTCTAAACTTATCCTAGGGTATCAGGTGGAAAACAAGATACCTTAGAATGTTAACTCGACAAGGATTAATATATCAAAGATTCTAGAAAATCTTTTATAGAAAGAAATAATTTTTGAACTCAGGTTTGGTTTGGCACTGACAGTATGTGCAAGGAAGATAGTGCAGCAAACTTTGAACAATTGTCATGAAATTATTCAAAGTTGTCAAATCACAAAAGATACTTTTCCAAAAAGGAAATTTCATGTAGTTTTCAGCAAAAATATTTGACAACTTCAAAAAAAATCATCGATGGGCAGAAATGGCCCAAACAGAATATTAATCCCTGATTCCAGGGGTTCTAGATAGTAAAGATTCAAAAAATTATAACATACCATTGGAAAGATAATTCGATTCCTTTTAAAGGAAAAATACTTGAAAATTCCATAACTAGGGTTCAAAAATAAATTTTAAATTCTACTAGTAATGAAACAGGGGAGCTTTTAGGTTTGGGTTTTCTATACACATGTCAAGTTATCGGACACATGAATGTCCGACAATTAGGGTCTATGACAGTGGAATCATAGATCCATCCAAAGTATCGAGCAATTGGGCAAATGGACAACCCATTACCCATGCCATTGAGTCACAACACAAAGGCTTACCACCAAAAAAATTGATCATGCATATTGTAAGTGGAAAAATTTTAAAAGTTAAAAATAAATTTTAATTTGCCTCATTAGGCCATGAATCCAAACATGTAAGCTTGATTTTTCCTCATGATTGTAAAAGTAGTTTTTTGGAAAAACTTAGGCCAACATTAATCTCATTTGTTTGAGAGACAAGCTAGCCTAACTTAGGGTTTTTCAAAGCAGCAAGCAAATAACAAAAAGCAACAAAGAAAAGTTTTGAATAAGCATGTGATGAACTAAAAACCGTGGCAATATCATCTAGGCATCAACTACAAGAACAGACATCATCTAAGGGCATTTTAACAAGTAATATCATGCTTAAAATGCGAAACACTTCCTCGTGACATCAAGAAATAATAGATAAGTACGTATAAAACATGAACCATGATTTAAAAGATGAAATATAACATGACAACATCAAAACAGAGGCTATGGAAGATCATTCAAGCAAAAATAGGAACTTTCATCACCAAAATATTAAAACATTAGGAAGAACAAGATTTATCCATCTATCACTCAAACAAATGGATGATACCCTAAGATGAAAAAGGGTCATTAAAATGGATGCAAGAAATGCTAAAATTACCAAGAAAATAAGAAGAAAAGGTTAGGGATATACCACCAAAGCTTTAAAACCTTGCTTGAACTCTTGCCTTTTCCTTTCTCCTTGTTGCAAATATTTTTTCAACTCACTTTCTTCCTTTTCTTTGCTATGGATTAGAAAGAAAGAGTGGCCAAAGATGAGATACAATGGCTATGTTAACAACGAAGAGGGTTTTAGTGAAGAAGAGTGAGTCAAAATAAGGGTTTTTGGGGGTTGTTATAGGAAACTACAAGATTGAGTTTTTTTTTACTACAGAAGAGCATGTGAAGGTCAATTTGGAATCCTTGACTGAGTATAATACATTCCTTTTTATTGAAAGAGTTTTGAACCATAAAAAAAAAAAAAAAAAAAACCTAATAAAAAAGGCATTTGGACATTTTCCATACACAATTTGATGAGTAGTGCTTACAATTTTTTAATTGGTTAGTACACTCCTATTTGATTACCAATTAGCCACTTAAGTTCTAAAATATCCTTTGAATATCAAATTTTGCTATAAAATATCCCACCATCTAGTTAATTAGGCCTTAAAAATCTACTAACCTAACCCAATAGGCCCAAAATTAATCAAATAAATGGACTAAGAGCCTAAAATAATTTTAATAAGGCTTGGGGCATGAACTTAAAATATTTGAGAAATTGGCCCAACATAATTAAATAAAATATACCCTAAACAAATTGGTTAAATATGCATGTCGGCCCTATTTTATCTAACATATATATATATTTTATAAGGCATGGCCCTAAATTAAATAATTTATGACCTTACCTGAGCTTGGGATGATGGAAACGAGATCTGAGTTTAGATGTCTAGCATTGATGCTTATATAGAGACTCAGGCAAAATTAAGTATCTACAAAAGTTCATATTCCAATTTTTATCAGCTTTATATATTAATCATTTTTTTATATTTTTTAAAAATTATATAGCATTCATATACTTTATATTTAATACATTTAATTTTGCTGAAATAAAAATTTATTTTTTGAAGAATTGATCGAAACTTAATTACTAATTTTTGAGAATCAATATTTGGAAACAAGTTTTTCACATTATTAAAAGAAATGACATTTATTTTTTATTTTCGTCCCTAATTTCTTCACATGTTCAAATAAATATGAATTTTTTTTCGAAAATATGTTTAATTTATATGTTTAATATGTAGGTTATACACAACATCAAAATATTTGTTATCTTTCAAAAAAATATTTTTGGAAGATTTTTTAAAAATTATATGATTTAGTGCTTAAAATTAATTTCTGCATTCAATTATTAATATCCTTTTTTTTTATTTTTCACATAATAATAAATTTTATTCAAATAAAATAAATGTGTTATTTTTTTCAAACAGAAATAATTAACATAAATGATACTAACTTTTTATAGACCTTTACATGTGTGTGTCCTGTTATGTGACTTAATAATTAAAGCTTACTTGATTATTTTGTAATTTTTTAACTTTAACTAATAGATAGATGATCGGTAAAAACTTTTAAAAGATCATGGATATTGGTATTTTATTTGGATGAAAATGAAATATGAATTAAAGGTCGAAAATGATAAATATAACTTTTAAAGGTAATGGATGAAAGCGAAATTTTAATAAAGGTTGTGGATAGTCAATACAACTTTATTATTTCATAGATGAAACTGAAATATGGATAAAAGCTTGTGGATCACTAATGGATTTTATTAATCCGTTAATATATATACAACCTATAACATAATTATACTGATGAAATTACCTTCCTTTAGTATAGGTCCTAATTAATAAAAACTCCTCTTTTGTCTTCCAAAAAATCAATTGCTTTATTTTGAAAAAAAAATTATTTTTTAATTAAAAAAGATGGCTTGTCCCTTTATTTTGAATCTAAACATAAAAAAGCTTGATCTCTCTCCAAGATTGGAGGACCAATTTAGTGAAAATATTAAATCCATGTTAGTCTTCATTTATTGAAGATAACATAGACTTAACTTGGGGATTTTTTGAAAATTATATTTTTGTAACAAACAAGCAAACATCTTGACAAACTTGTTATGAACTAAATGTGACATACATGAAGATAAACTAGATAGCACATTTTAACAAACAAAGATGATATTTTGACATGGAACAGATGATAAAAATGCAAGGAAATGACAAATAACATGCATGGAAATGTTAGCCTCATGAATTTTGATAATTATTGGTGCCAAAAATGTGTCCTAATTGGATTTTTAGATCCATGTCACAAAGGCTAAAAAATGGCACGAATTGGCAAAAATGCCTTGGTGTACCAATACAATAGCAAATTTTGCCTTCCAATATCGATACAAAATAGCCTATATTGATACCAAAAGCAAAAATTCCTTTCCAATCTCGAGACTGGAAGGTCTATATCGATATCACACTAATTCTATCGATACTTCCATTAGTGGATCAATACATTTTGACCAAAAATCACGATTTAGCTACAACATAAACCTATATTGATACGAACACCCTTGGTATCGATACCTCACCTTAAGTGTCAATACACAACTCTTTTGTGTCGATACAACATGTAAAATTTGGATTTTTAGTGATGGGAAAGCCTTGTATATATACCTGTGGGCCATGTATCGATACCTATGTGCACAAATGTGACTTTTACATACCTTTGGCTGTCTAAACCCTTTACCATGGCTAGGAATGATAGGGGATTGATCTATACTTGCCTAAATGACCTTGATGACATCTCGAATAGTGACCTTTGATGCATTAAATGTTGGCCTAAACAAAATAGGGTGTCTACACCAGTAGCTCAAATCATATCTATAACAACAATAAGAAAAAATAATCATATCAATAACATAAATAATGATATATTTAGAAGATAAATATGTACATAAAAGAAGTATTCAAATTTAATCATATATATAACGTAAATAAATTCAAAACATAAATTAAAACATAAAACTATTTAAAAATTATTTAATTTGTCTATAGCACAATTAACTAAATAAAAATATTATTTAAATTTGTAAAAATTTAACTTATGTTTTCTATAGCATGATAAATAATGCGACTAAGAGCTAACCATTGATGAGAAAGAGAAGAAGCAGCCATAGCTTAAAATATCAGACGTAAATACTCTTATACTCATAAAAATATCCTAACCTTATTTTAGTAAACTATACTTAAATATCCTACAAATTCATAAAAATTAATCTAAAATAATATCTAATTGCTAACGTCCTGAACCTTAATAAAAATAAAACATATATATATGCAACACTGATTACAAAAAAATCATTTAAAAATAATAATAAAAGAAAATTACCAAATTAATTATATAGTAGAGAATTGAGAAGCCAAAATACCAAAAAAAAAATCATGTAAACATGCAAAAATACAAATAAATTAATCAAAAAACAATAAATCATAAAACAATAGCAAAATAACTCTAAAAAGTTAAAAAAAAAAAAAAAAACCTTAAAATCGGGAAAATAGAGAGTTTGAGAGAAAAAAATTGGAATCGAAGGGAAATGAGGGAGAGGGGCATCGACAATCGACTTTAATAGCACAATTATTTTCAATAGAATTTTGTTTTTTCAATGAAATTTTCCATTAGAAAAAGCTTTTGATGGTTTGATTCACCTCCCATTAGATTATGTCAGAAATAATTCTTTCTAATGGGATTCTTGTTGGAAAAAAACAATTTTCGACAAAAAATTGTGTAGAAAATGTGTTGGACAGGAAATTTTCCTCCAAGGCCATTTCCATCGGAAATGTTAAATTTTTTCAATGGAATTTTCCATTGAAAATATTTTTCTTACCAAAAAGTTAATGAAATTACTTTTTTCGACATATTTATCCATCGAAAAAATTTTGATGCATATGAACAATTACACATCATATTTATTTTTGATGAAACATCAAACAAGATTGAATTCTATCAGGAATAGTTCAATTTTTTCAACGGATATTTTTGTCAGAAGGAATCTATATGAAATAAGTCTTTTTATAGTAGTGATTTATTCACATGCTCAAAATTTATATAAAATTTATGCGTTAATATTGTGTTTTATGTATTTGTGGTATATTCATATTATTTTTTATGTCATATCATATTTTAAATATTTTTCATGTTATTTTTGTGTCATGCTTTAATTCATCTCACATTTTGCATAATTTGTTATAATAATTCAATTTTAATCTTAAATTCATTTACTTAAAAACTAGATTAACGCACCAACCATACATTAATATTAAAAAAAAAAAAGAGAAAGAGAAAACAAAATGAAAGAGAAAAAAAGAGAAAATTTTGTGTGTTCATGTTAATTTTTTTGTGTGTTTAAAGAATTATAAATTTATATAAATTTTTATATATTAATAATTCGTTATATATATATTTTGATACTTTCATGTATTTGTTGCATGTTCATGATATTTTTGTGTTGTGTCATATTTTAATAAGTTTTCATATTATTTTCGTTTCATATTTTAATTAATCTTATATTTTGTATAATTTATAATAATAATTTAATTTTAGCTCTAAATTTATCTAATTAAGAATTTAATCATTACATCAAATATAAATTAATATAAATATTATATCCAAAATTTTAAATCGCTTTCTCCCAACAAACCGTAGGCTTTTTTTTTTTTTTTGTAAATAATTAAAAGATCATATTAGCTTTCACTCATATTAAGAAGAATATGGGATTTTGCCTGGTTGATTTGTTGGATAGGAATGGCATGTTAGGGCTAGCTTGATGTTGTTGTTATTTGGAGGACATTGTTAGGAGCATGCACAACAAACGGCCATCTGACTTTTGGAGATTATGCAAGAGGTCAATTATTAAAGCCAGAACTTCGATGTGGTGGTGACTATTTACTCCTCTCTAACCTCTATGCATCACTCGGGTTTGATGTGCACATGTGGAGGAAAAAAATGCTTAGGAAGGTTAATGCGAATGAATTTATTTAAAAGTCTTGTTATTATTTTTGTTGTAAAAAAAATTATTTTCAAAATAGAAAAATTATAGTTAAATATCAATTAAATCATTAAATCAAAGTTAAAATAATACATGATTAATTTTTTGTCTCTCTTGAAAAAAGTCCAAAGTAGAGTCGTCAAGCTATCATAAATTCATAATGGTCTCATGATTGTCGGACATTAAAAATAAGTTTGATTTCATGAAAGAAGTCGTCACCAATTTTTTTTTGTTAAACGTGCTTGATTGGCTAGAAAAATCATCTTTTGTAAAAGAAAAAAATTATTAAAATATTTTAAAAAGATAAATTTTAAGATTTACAACAAAACAAGAGAAAATTAACTCTAGTTCAAAATATGGTCATGTGTAGGGAAAGTATTAGCAACCACAAACAATACAAATTAATCATGTATTACCTTTAATTTTAATGAAAAATAGTTCTAGTTATAGTATTTATAGGTAATTCCCTTGATTTAATTATTTTATTAATTTTGAAAATCAATTGAAAGCAGAATAGGATTTAATTTCCAAAAATTTTCCCTGCATCATCTTATAGATGGGATAACATAGGAAATTTTTATTTTTAAAATCCTATTCCAATTTGTTTAAATGATATTCCTTTGCAAAAATAATTATTGCTACATCCTTTAAAAGGTCCCAATGAAAATCCAATTAATTTTATTCAAGGACAATGCCGTAGTTTTAGTGAACAACAAAAATGATCTGAAGCTAACCGCAATTGCAAGGATACAATATTAATTGAAAACGAGAGACGTGGAAAGTATAATATTAATCAAGGATTTCATTTCTGCTATTGTTTTTAACGAAGAACTTTTTTTCTTTTAACGTGTGATATGTGTTGGACTTTTCTATCAGAGGTATCCACGGGATGGGGTGAGGCCTGACTAAAAAAATTTAATTATTTATTTTAATCCGATTCAAACCTCTTATATTACTTATATTTATTATTTATAATTAATAAAAAATTTAAAATTATTTTTATATTAATATATATATATTTTATAAATAAATTTAAATAAAAATAATTTTTAATTATTAAATATCAATTTGGATCAGATCAGATTTGATAAAACTTATCTAAAACTCAATTCGAATGAATAAAATGGATAACGCGACCCTTAGATATGACTTCGTGCCCAATTAGCTAGGCTATTTTTATGTTTCTTCCATGAAGCAGAAACATTACATTTAATAAATAATGAACTTCAATGTCATGGAGTCTTGGGAATTTTTTTTTTAAATGTTTTTATGTTGGCTTAGTTTTATGATCCGTTTTGTTCCACAAGCCAACACTTGGTGTGTAGAGGTGGTAATTAGGCAGGTTCGAAATAAATTATTTTAGATTCGAGTTTTTTTGGGTGTAGGCTGATTCGAGTTTGGGTCTATTCGAGTTTGGATTATTTCGGGTTCAGGCCAATTCGGGTTTTAGGCTAATTCAGATTTGAGCCAATTTAGGTTCAGGTCTATTCAGTTTGGGCTAATTCGGGTTTGGGCCAATTCAAGTTCAGGTTCGGGTTTGAGTATATTTTACATCATTTTTTTATTTTATGTTAAATGTAATCACTTTTACATAATTTTAAATTCTAAGCCTAGGCCTGAATTTGGCCCAGTTTGGCTCAAAAAACCTTAGTTCTGCTCTATGGGCCTATCCATGGCCCGAAAAGTTTTTGTATTCCAAACTCAGAGCTCAGTTTTTCTTGGCTGACCCATTTAAGTACAAACCATTATTTATAATATTAAAATGTTATTTTTATATTAATATTTACATTTTTTATAATTAAATTTAAATAAAAATATTATTTTATTTAAGAAAATACTGTTTCAAGTTGAGCATACTTGAAACTTAAATCTAAGATTTGGGCCTGATCGTGCTGGGCCTATTGTGTTGGATAGGCTATTTGGCCTATTGGCAAGTCGTCTGGTTCATGGACATGTCTAGTTGCTTTTTTAAATGTGATTTTTTTCATTTTTGATATGGTATTATCCAGTGTGGCTTTAATATTTTTTAATTTATCTTATTACTTTGTTATATTATTATCAGACTCTAATTATCATTACTTGAAATAATA
>JBBYHK010022414.1:0-10596 GCA_038382065.1 Adansonia grandidieri | reverse complement strand
ATTTAACCCTTTACTCTTTTAATTTGATGTTAATAAGTATATGTTGTATTACCATGATAATTTTTGCTTTCATTTCTCGAGTTAATTTGTTATGATATCCATATTCTATGAAAGCTTGTAAATTCATTCATGCATTTCTTTTTACATTTGTAAGTTTCGCATTTTTATTTGTTTATATGCTTATGTTTCATAATTTCTATAATATCCTAAAATTGTTTCACTTATTTTATTTCAAGAATCAAGGCATAGATAATCAGTTAGAGCTAGGGATTAGGATGTTGGAGTCCATCAAAGGAGTGTATGGAAACGGAATTTGAATAATGAAAAATCAGCTTGATGGATTAATGAACAAAGTTGAGAAATTGGAAGGAATAGTTAGAGAAATGGACCATAAAATCTGAGAAGTAAAAGAACAAGTTTTCAAATTAACATTTGAAGACTCAAAAGTTGGATCAAGTGTTTTGTTGGACACGAGTAAAGCAAAAACACCCTATTCTAGATCTACCCAGATTAGCTTACCTTCCAATCCTTTTGATTTTTTTGGTGCTATTCCATCATCCTCTGAAGTTTATAGTGGAAAAGACCACAGAGCGGTGAACTCGATTCGTTCCCATTTTCTTATAAAGAATTGTTCTTTATTTTAGCTCATCATTCCTATACAAAAGCCTCCCCCTAGATCTTTTGATTCCAAATGTTTTGATATTAATGCATGTTATAAATTCCATGCAGGATTAGAGGGACATTTTATAGAAGAATGCAATCAGTTCAAAGAAAAGGTTCAAGATCTATTCAAAACTAGTGTATTCCAAATTAAACTAAGCCAAAGGAGGTTGTTAAATTCCCATCACATGCCAATGAGCAATTAAGTAGTTAGGGAGGCAACTTTTAAAACTATTTGCTCAGTTTTGCAAAAATAGGGTTTTAAAAAAAAATTTTAAATTTAGGAAAATCTCTGCAAGTACTAACATAGTTAGGAAAATGAAGTATTTGCAAAAGCAATAATTTTTTATTGCTTTTGAATCTTACAAATACGGTTTTTACATAATGGATAAATCAAAAAAATTTTAGTTTAAGGAAATAATGGTATTGAGTTATGATTTGAATTCTTTAATAATTTACATGTTTGATATTTAATTAATTGTTTAGCCTCTGATTCGTACCCTTAAATATTATTTTATACACTTATTCCATCATAAATTTGTTCATTTATTCATTTTATCAATTTTTTCATTCAATAATATTCATACAAAGATAATAATAAAGAATAATGTTAATAAGATACGTATATGTGCTCGCAGACTAATTTAAGTTATTTTTTCATTTGAGGTGAATAATATGTAATCACGAGATAGAAAAAAAGACATTACTAGACAAGATGAAAGGAAACAAGTCCAAAACAGTGAAGGGAGATGAGAGCCCTAAATACTCCAAGCCATACAAGTAAGTAAAAAGAGAAAAGAAGTTATAGAGAGAAACCTCCATAAAAGTAATGCCTTGACCAAAGAAGTTTACAAGTAATCCTATATCACACCAAAACTTTTACCGGGGATCTAGGGAAGTACAAGTTGAAAGGCAATTACCTCAAAATACTCCATCTTTGGGGAGCCAATCCTATAAAAATATTCATGCTAATCAAGGAGCAACAAGTAGCATATGTAGGACGAGAGAGTGATTCAATCAATAAATGCCAATGAGTCAAAGTCAATGGAAGCTAAGACCATAATAAGTCGAGAAAACAAAGAAATCCATTTGGACCATATCCTTAACCCTAGTCTTTTATCATTCAATGGACTCAATGTGATTATCCTCATGTCCCGCGACTCTTTACATGAACTTTTTCAGTCTAGAGTTTTAAAGAGCAAAAAGGACCTGAGAAGTAATTTAAGATGAAAGGAAAGAAGATAAACGTGTACCATGCCTTATTAATTTTCTACATTGAGCTTCCTTTTTATTCACTCAGAATCAAATGATCTCTCTTATTCAAACAAAGCTGACAAACCTTTCTACCCAAAGTGGTATAATCTGAGCACCAAGATGCAACACTTTTTGTCAAAAGATTTCATTAATCAATACATGTTGTTCAATGTGAAGATAATTTAGAGTATTCAACATGGTTGATTAAAGAATCATGGGCTATTGTAAATTCTGATTTGAATTGCTAGGATGGTTACTTGCCATGCCATAAGCTTTTGATTCATCTTTGTTGCTAAAGAATTTAGTAAAGAGATGGCATGAATGAGATGATAGGAAAAAACCATGCATTTTGTGAAAATTTTGAGTTGAGAACTTAGAGTTTGATACAGTTCTTGATGTTCCACTAGCTGATTTATAATTCGAACCCCATGGATGTCAATCTAACAAAAAATTAGAGTCGGTAGAGGCTTATTAAAAATAATTGGTCTAAGGGTCATCGACCTTATGATACTATGCCAATCAGGGGCAATTTTTGTCTTTACTTTAAAATTTTGTACATTTTTTTGAAACTATGAATTGTAAATGAATTTTGGTTTGTAAATTACTATCATCGACCATGAATTTTATTAATAATGATCTCTAATATCTAAGATTATGAGACCATTTTGAAATTTTTTTCTTTGGTAAATGATCACCATTCGATTGAATCTTCTCATAAAGGTCTTTTACCTTCACATATATGATTATAATTCAATTTTCTTTCTTAAAGGCTTAAACAAAATCAAAATTCATTGGTGGCTATGAAGCTACAATATTGAGGGGCATACCTTAAGATTTTAAAATTTAAGTGCAACATCATATTATTAGGGTGCTAAAAATGATTTCAGAAAGAAAATGACCTTTTTTCCTAGCAAAATGCTTGCTAGTTCAAATAGCTATGTTTGAAATGACTTCTTTCTCTATCCCTTTACAAATATAGAAAATTATTCCCTTTGCAGTCCTTTTTAAGCTTGATAATTTATTTTCTTTCTTTGAACCATAATCAAGGATCACCCTCCACACTGGGGGTAAATGAAGTAAAACTTCAAAATTAGAAGGGGCAAATTTTAATCTAAAGTTACAAAAAGAACAAACCAGATGTCACGAAGTAAATTTTAAAGAGAGAAGAAAGTTTAAATTTCAAGTTCAAATATTTAAAGTGAAAAATAAAGAAAGATCAAATTTGAAGTTTAAGTATTTAATGCAATGGATAGTGAAAATTTTAAGTTCTTTTAGAGTAAAGAATAAAGAAAAATGTCATGAAGAAATAAATAAAGAGAATAAAAAAATGAATGAAAGAGCAAGGCAGATAAAAGAATAAAGATTTGTTCATCTCGAAAGACAAGCTGGATTTAATTCCTTCTAAAGAAAGTTGTCCATGATTCAATTACCCTTGAACATTTGATTTGGGCCTATTTATATTTTCTTTCTGAACCCCAAACCATGGGCTGCATTACATACCTAAGAAAGTCTATTTCGATCAGACAGGACTATTTGAGCTACCAGGCCACTCCTAGGAAGCTGATTAAAAATTCATCCTTTTAAATAATTTTTGAGTCTTCAGTAATATGATGGAGCAAGCTTAAAGGCCTTAGAATTGCTCCTAAATCAACAAAGATAGCCACCAATGGTAGAGAACCTTCATGCTAATTCAAAAATAATTGCAAACCCATGAAAATTTCATGACATCAATAGAAGGTTGAGTCAAATGTCTACACATTGATTCCTTTCAAAATAACTTTTCAAAATTTTGCACCTAACCTTGAGAATTGATGCTTACCAAAAGCCTTTCAAATTAACCTTTCGAGACTTAGTGTTTACTAGCATTAGTTTAACTCTTATTGGGCTATTGTATTTGAAGATTAAAAGAATGCTATAACTTGATTGTTTGCCTTTTAAAGAATTCCTATGAAATAGACATCCATCTGAATTTGGTCTTGATAAACCTTGACCTCATCATATCAATTTCTTCACAACAAATTTTCGCAGTGCCAACCTATTTGTGCCTCTAAATTCATTTTCTTCATCTCATTTAAAGAAGTCCCGAATGGTGATCATCGATCACAAGAAATTTTAACATCATGATAAAGATAGCATATTCTTATCCTTGATATTGAAGAATTCATGGTTGAAATTATTTTGGAATTTTCATATATTTTGATCAAGTAAACTTTTTCCTTCAGGTCAGAATGATAAAGTTAATCTCATTCCATAATGCTGGAATTTTGATGAATTATGATACTTTTCATCATTTCAATCAAAGTTTGCAAATGTGGCTTGAGTTGATAGTTATCTAATTGCATAAATGATATCATTGAATCAATGAACACTAATTTGATATTTGATATTTGATATTTGATATTTGATGACTTTTCATGAAAGATTGAATAACTCTCTAAAGAAATCTATTACTTTCTCACATGATCTTATGGTAAGATAGATGAAGAAGGCTTTGAAAAGTTCTCAATGGTGATATTCGGAGACAAAACTTTGATGGTGATATTTGAAATATCCATAAAATTTTGAACCAAATCCTTTGTGATCACCAAGGTGCTTCCATGCCAAAGGTGTACCGGAGGAATAAGCTCATTTGATACCAGTTAGCTTCATTTGACTAAAAACCAATGAAGCATGATGTCCAACTTTGTCTGATTAAGCAGAACGATCGATGAAGTTTATGTTAGAACCGAAATCTTTGTGATCACCGAGATGCTTCTATGCCAAAGGTGTAGAAGAAAAATAGGTTCATGTTATTGTTCAGCTTTGCTTGGCTAGAAACCTATGAAGCATGATGTTCAACTTTGTCCAATTAAGCAGAAGGATCAACGAAGATTATGTTAGAACTGAAATCTTTGTGATCATCAGAATGCTTTTATGCCAAAGGTGTACAGAAGGGATAGGTTTATTTCTTATTGTTCAGCTTCACTTGGCTAAAAGCCAAAGAAGCATGATGTTTAACTTTATCGATTAAGCAGAATGATTAGCAAAGTTTATGTTATAACTAAATCCTTTATGATTACCGAGATGCTTCTATGCCAAAGGTGTACAAGAAGAATAGGTTTATTTTTTATTGGTCAGCTCCACTTGGTTAGAAACCAATGAAACATGATGTCCAACTTCATCTAATTAAGTAAAAGGATCGGTGAAGTTTATGTTAGAACCAAATCCTTTATGATCACTAAGATGCTTCAATGCCAAAGGTGTACAAGAAGAATAGGTCCATTTGTTATTGGTTAGCTTCACTTGGTTAGAAACCAACGAAGCATGGTATCCAACTTCATTCAATTAAGTAAAAGAATCGATGAAGTTTTTGTTAGAACTGAAACCTTTATGATTACCAGGATGCATCTATGCCAAAGGAGTACAAGATGAATAGGTTCATTTGTTATTATTCAGCTTCATTTGGCTAGAAACCAATGAAGCATGATGTTTAACTTCGTCTGACTAAGTAGAAGATCGATAAAGTTTATGTTAGAACTGAAACCTTTATGATCATCGGGATGAATCTATGCCAAAAATGTATATGAGGAATAAGTTCATTTGTTATTTGTCAGCTTCACTGGGTTAGAAGCTAATAAACATGATGTCCAACTATGTCCGATTAAGCAAAAAGATTGGAGAAGTTTATGTCAAACTTAAATTCTTTGTGATCATCTTGATGTTTCTATGCCAAATGTGTACTTAAGGAATATGATCATTTATTATTGTTCAACTTTACTTGTTTAGAAACCAATGAAGCATGATGTTTAACTTCATCCGATTAAGCAAAAAGATCAGCAAAGTTTATGTTAGAACTAAATCCTTTGTGATCATCATAATGCTTCTATGCCAAAAGTGTACAGGAGGAATAGGTTCATTTGTTATTGGTCAGCTTCACTTGGCTAGTAACCAATGAAGCATGATGTCTAACCTCATCTGATTAGCCAAAAGGATCAGTGAAGTTTATGTTAGATCTAAATACTTTATGATAAGCAAAATGCTTCTATGCCAAAGGTATACAGAAGGAATAGGTTCATCTGTTATTGTTCAGCTTAATTTAGCTAGAAACTAATGAAGCATGATGTTCAACTTCATTCGATTAAGCATAAGGGTTGGCAAAGTTTATGTTAGAACCAAATTCTTTATGATCACTAGGATGCTTCTATGCTAAAATTGTATAAGAGGAACAAGTTCATTTGTCATTGGTTAGCTTCACTTGGCTAGAAACCAATGAAGCATGATGTTCAACCTTGTCCGATTAAGCAGAAAGATCAGTGAAGTTTGTATTAGAGTTGAAACCTTTAGGATCATTGGGATACTTCTATGCCAAAGGTGTGTAGACGAAATAGGTTCATTTGTTATTATTCAGCTTCACTTGGCCAGAAACCAATAAGCATGATGTTCAACTTTGTCCAATTATGTAAAAGGATCGGCCAAGTATATGTTAGAAGTGAAACCTTTGAGATCACTTGGATACTTCTACACTAAAGGTGTATAGAAGGAATAGGTTCATTTGTTGTTATTTAGCTTCACTTAGCTAGAAACCAATGAAGCATGATGTTCAACTTCATCTCATTAAGCAAAAGGATTTGTGAAATTTATGTTGGAACCAAATCCTTTGTGATCACCAAGATACTTCTATGCCAAAGGTGTACAGGAAAAATAGGTTCATTTGTTATTAGTCAGCTCCACTTGGTTAGAAACCAATAAGGCATGATGTTCAACTTTGTTAAGTAGAAGGATCGATAAAGCTTCTGCCAAAACCAAAGCTTTTATGATGACCAGGTATAGGAAGAATAAGTTCATTTGTTATTGGTCAGCTTCACTTGGCTAGAAACCAATGAAGCATGATGTCCAACTTTATCCAATTAAGCAGAAGGATCGATGAAGTTTATGTTAGAACTGAAACCTTTATGATCACCAAGATGATTCTATGCCAAAGGTGTACAAGAGGAATAGGTTCATTTGTTATTGTTCAACTTCACTTGGCTAGAAACCAATAAAGCATGATGTTCAACTTCATCCAACTAAGTAGAAGGATCGGCAAAGTATATGTTAGAATCGAAACCTTTATGATCACCGAGATTCTTTTATGCCAAAAGGTGTACAGCAAGAATAGGATCATTTGATATTGCTTAGCTTCATTTAGCTAGAAACCAATAAAGCATGATGTTCAACTTCATTCGATTAAGTAGAAAGATCGACAAAGTTTATGTTAGAACCAAATTCTATTCCTAAGGTGTACAGAAGGTATAGGTTCATTTGTTATTGGTAGCTTCACTTAGAAACCAATGAAGCATGATGTCTAACTTCATCCGATTAAGCAGAAGGATTAACGAAGTTTATGTTAGAACCAAATCCTTTGTGATTATCGGGATACTTCTATGCCAAAGGTTTATAGGAAGAATAGTTTCATTTGTTATTGTTTAGCTTCACTTGGTTAGAAACCAATGAAGCATGATGTTTAACTTTATCCAATAAAGTAGAAAGATCAGCAAAGTTTATGTTAGAACTAAATACTTTGTGATCATCGAGATACTTTTATGTCAGAAGTGTACAAAAGGAATAGGCTCATTTGTTATCAGTCAGCTTCATTTGGTTAGAAATCAATGAAGCATGATGTCCAACTTCATCCAATTAAGCAGAATTATTGGCAAAGTTTATATTAGAACCAAATCTTTTGTGATCACCGTGATGCTTCTATGCCAAAGGTGTACAAGAGGAATAGGTTCATTTGTTATTGCTCAACTTCACTTGGCTAGAAACCAATGAAGCATAATGTCCAACTTTGTTCGATTAAGCAAAAGGGTCGGTGATGTCTACGTTAGAACCAAATTCTCTGCTATCATCGGGATGCTTTTATGCCAAAGGTGTATGGGAGGAATAGGTTCATTTGTCATTGGTTACCTTTACTTGGCTAGAAAGTAATAAAGCATGATGTTTAAATTTGTCCAATTAAGCAGAACGATTGGTGAGGTTTATGTTAAAACCAAATCCTTTGTGATCACTAGGTTCTTCTATGCCAAAAATATACAAGAGGAATAGGTTCATATGTTATTGGTTAGCTCCAGTTGGTTAGAAACTGACGAAGCATAATGTTCAACTTCGTCTGATTAAGTAGAAGGATCGACAAAGTTTATGTTAGAACAGAAACCTTTATGATCACCAAGATACTTCTATGCCAAATGTATGTAGAAGGAATAGGTTCATTTGTTATTGGTCAGCTTCACTTGGTTAAGAACCAATGAAGCATGATGTCCAACTTCGTCCGATGAAGTAAAAGGATCGATAAAGTTTGTCATGGGTGTAAGTTAACTTCGTCCTGTTAGGCAGAAGGATCAACGAAGTTTGTTATAGGTTTAAGTCAACTCCATTTGATTAAGCAGAAGGGTCGGTGAGGTTTGTCATAGGTTTAAGTTAATTTTGTACGGTTAAGCAAAAAGATTGGCAAAGTTTTCATAGGTTTATTTCAGTTGATGTATATATATGTTGTAAAAAAAATCTTTACTTGTTCATATTGTCTGTCTTTTGTTACTATTTTAGTTTAATGGATGCTTTTTAAATTTTGTAAGTTAAAAAAAAGCTTATGTGGCCCGAACAAAATTATGTCTACTTGGTTTTTGTCATGTTCCTGATTCTCAACAACAACCAAAGAAGGGCGGCTGTAGACACCTAATTTTATCTAAGCTTATTCCCTGACAATCCAAAAGTATCTAAGATCAAGGATTTAGTAGCCATCCGGTAAGGATGGAATTTCTTAGAGTGAACTAGATGTTTTCAAGGCCTATTTAATTATGCTTAAATGACTGCATGCGCACGTGAAAAAATTAGTGCCATTTCAAGGGTTGTAGACAACAAATCTTTGATAGAAAAGACAAATTTCAAGGTAAAATAATTAACTTTTAACTTTTAACTTTATACTTGTAAAACTTTTTGCAGATGTTATTATGGTCAAATTTCTCATTTTTTGAAATTTTTTGTGAATTTTTTTTGTTACATTTGGGAAGTTGACCTTCACGTATATTTACCGATACCAGCATGGTATTTATGTCGATATTCACTTCGAAAAAAAATATCTAAGGAAAAATTCATATTGGCATTTTATACCACAATGTGTCAAGTTATTCATTTTTGTAATTAATTTTGAATTTTTTGCATTATCGAGGGTATCATATTCATGAATTTTTTCCAATAAAAATTATTTTGGATTTCAAATTCTCATCTTTGTTATTTTTACAAATTAATATTTTTATTAATGTAAGGGATAAAATTTGTTTTTCTAAAATTTGAACATATTTTTAAAATTTTTCCCATTTTAAATACAATCTTTCCTTTATCTGTAAAATTTTTTGTAAAATTTTCTTGAGTTTTGAACTTTAAAATTCTTTAAATATTTCAATTTAACTATCATTAAATCAGTTTCAAAAAATTTATTTTATTTTATGAATTTTGCATTTTTTTCAAAATTTTCCTTTATTTCCAAGATGCAGAGTTTTCTACTCTGTAAATTTTTTCGAAGGGAGTTTTATGCATTTATAATTTTTCAAATTCTTTAAATATCACCATTAAGTTCATATTAAATTAGTTTTTTAAATTCATTTTATTTTATGAGTTTTGCATTTTCTTCTACGATTTCCCCCGTTTCCAAAATAAGGTATTATCTACTTCGTAAATTTTTTTGGAGGATTTTTCTTGGTTTATAATTATTAAAATTCTTCAAATATTATTGTTTAATTCATATTAAATCAGTTTTGAAAAATTTAATTTATTTTATGAGTTTTGAAGTTTTCTTGTTATCAAGATACAGAGTTTTCTACTTTGTAAATTTTTTTAGTACGATTTTTCTAAGTTTATAATTTTTAAAATTCTTCAAATGTTGTTATTTAATTCACATTAAATAAGTTTTCGAAATTCAATTTATTTTTTGAATTTTTTATTTTTTACATATAATAATTTCTCCTGATTAGTGTTTTTCTCGTAAAATTATGAGTTTACTATTTTTAATTTTTTTATTTTATGTAAAAATGATTTTTAATATTAAATTATTCATATAAAATTTTATTGTAAATACATAATTTTTAATTTTTTTGCAATTAAGTTTTTTTAATTAAATTTTATAGTATGATTTTACAAATTATACAAGCATATCTAAAACTCTCTAGAAATGATGATGTCATGCATGATGCAATTCACTAAATGACAAAAATAATTAATTTAAATCAAGTCAGCTAATTAATAAAAATAAATCAAATAAATAAAAAATAATGAATAGCAAATAAAAGAAATAAAAATAAATTTGTAAAAATTGGTGGAAGCCTCGACCCTTGCCGTCTTTCATCCAATAACGGTTGGATTTCTTCATTTGAAGTTTTTAGGCTTAGGAGAAAAAAAGAGAGAGAAAAAAAAGAAAAAAATCAAACAAAAAAATTCATTAGATTTTCCAGCTTTTATGGTAAATTCTTGTATAAAATTTTTTTCCTTGTTACTTTCATTCATTTTTAGTTGAAATATTGTTATTTTCATGTATGCATTTTTTGTGTTATTTTTCTTGACAATTTTCACATTCATTTATGTTGATTCACTTATTATTTATGTTGATTTTTTGCATGTTTAGCTTGGTAAAAATTATGACATGTAGATATGTTGATATTGATGCAAATATGT
>JBBYHK010022373.1:0-10600 GCA_038382065.1 Adansonia grandidieri | reverse complement strand
AAATGAGTTCGTGATGCTTATGCCACTCTTTCCCTTCAGTCATAGACGTTCGAACGTCAATGACTCGAGTTTGGACCTGTAGACAAAAAAAATTTAGAGATATCCCTTGCTGGCCTACACAACTGTTGCAAATTGAAAAATCACTTTAAAATCCTAATTAATTTTTCATGAATTTTTTGATATTTGTCTATCAAAGCATGTCAAATTATCTTTAAAATGATGTCTTGTTCACCCCAGGATCATTCTGAATGAGAGAATTATGATTTTTGAAATTCAAACTATCCAAAACCTCTAGAATCCAAACATGTATTTTGGTTGGGCCATTCAGGCCCACTAAATGATTTTTCCAAAATTTTCAAACATTTTTCCAAAGATTCATGAAATCCACTTTTCAAAAAGATATCGCTTGCAATTTTTTGCTACTAAATGAGTCTGGGGTAATTTTTCAAATTTTGACACTTTTTGTCCCTTATATGCTCTTCCAGCAACTCAATTAGTCCAAACTTGAAAATTTATCCTCCCAAAATAAAAATGATCCTCCCAATGCTGAAAGTCTCCCTGTTAATAATCCAGAACCTGTCCAAGAGGAAACTAGACAAGAACAACGACCTGCTCCTACACCTACTGCTTAGGCTCCGCCAAGCATCTACCTTAATCCCATCGCGGTAGGCCAATTCATTCTTGGCACTCAAGGGATGAATGCTAGAGTCTCATCAGTGGATCTAATAACCCTTGACCATGAGAGACCAAAGAAAACAAAAGGTCAAAAGCCTACCATGACTGCAAAAGAAGTGAACAAATTCCAACTACTGGAAAAATGCCTCCAAGCTATTGAAAGGAGTGACAAGTTCGGAGCTCTTTACGCATAATCGTTGTCTTTAGTGTCCAACCTTGTCATTCCCCTAAAATTCAAAGTCCCAGAGTTTGAAAAGTTTAGTGGAACCACTGACCCTTCTGTCTATATTTGAATGTACCTACAAAAAATGGTCGGGTACGAGAAAGATGAAAAGCTCCTCATCCATTGCTTCTAACAAAGCTGTATTGGGGTAGCAGCTTGATGGTATATTGAGCTAGACAATGTGAAAATCCAATCATAGACTGACTTGGCTAAGGCCTTTCTGAATCAATACCAGCACGTGTCAGATTGGGCGTCGGATCGACTTTCCTTAATGAATTTCAAGAAGAGATCTACTGAAAGCTTCAGGCAATATGCCCAAAGGTGGAGAGAGGAAGCAGCCCTAGTCTAGCCTCCCCTTACAACAAAAGAGATATAGTCACTTTCATCCACACCTTATGCACTCCTTATTACGAGAAGCTCATAGGAAATGCTACCAAAAAATTCACAGACTTAGTTCTCTCTAGAGAAATGATCGATGTTGCCATCAAGAGTGGTAGAATGTCTACTAGGGAAACATCTAGATCAAGCAAGAAGCCCATTGCCAGTAAAGAAAAGAAATGAGAGGCCAATGCCATAAGTTATGCTAGCTTATCTCAGCCAAAACGGTGTCAAATACCCAACCCTCACTACCTAAGCATGCTGTATTCTCACCTGATCACCATACCCCCTCAGCCAATTAATGCCATAACCTATAACCCATCCTTTGCAGTCCCATCTAACCCACCACAAAGCTACCCTTCACAAGTTCACCAAAGCACCAATCGAGCAACCAATAATGCACCTTGCAATCAAGAGGCAAATTAACAAAGCCAATATTTTGATCCCATCCCTAAGACCTATAAGGAGCTTCACCAGACCTTGCTCCAAAATCATTTAATGGCCCCAATCTATGTCCCGGAAAAGAAGCCACCATACCTACAATGGTATAACCCTAACGCCCACCTTGAATATCATGCTGGAGCAGTAGGGCATGACATTGAGAGTTACATATCTTTCAAATGAAATGTGCAAAATCTAATTAACTTAAAAGTCTTGCAATTTGGGATGAACCAAGGAACAAATGTTGCCATCAATCCTTTACCAAACTACACTGAGCTAGCTGCAAACATGATCAACATTAAGAATAAATATGAAGTAAAGGCTAGTATAAAAGATGTAAGAATGCTAATGTTCTTGGTCTGGCAAGCATTGATTCGGTCAGGTTGCTCAATGCAACAAAAAAATTAGAAGATAATCCCGATAACTTTTGTGACTTCCACATAATTATAGGTCATACTCTACAAAAATGCAGGGAGTTTAGGTCCATGGTTCAAAGAATGATGAATGAAGGCTAGATAGAATTCTATCATGAGATCACACTTGCTGCTGAGTCTATCAACATGATAGGACATGAAACCATGAACCCACCATAGGAGAAATCGACCCCCATTCTTTATGGCAAGCCAAGTTCTGAGGTTAGTTTTCTGACTCCTACACCAAAGTTAGTGGTAGATGTACCTAAACCATTCTCGTATAAGAGCAACAAAGCTATCCCATGGAAATACGAGAATGAAGTAGTGATAATTGAAGAATTAACTCCCTCAGTTGTTGTAATGGAACTTCAGAAGTTAGTCACCTAAACAGTAGCGGTAGGTGTTATGCTCCCCCAGCTCAAGAAAAAATAGAAGGTTGATGCATCTCTAAGCCAAGTACCATTCAGACCTAAGCAAAGAATTTCAAGCCTGAAAAAGTCAAGGAAGCAGTGAGTGAAAGAGAAACCACAGAGTTTCTCAAGTTTATCAAGCACAATGAATGCTGCATTGTAGATCAATTAAGTAAACAACTTGCTAAGATTTTTGTGTTATCTCTGCTTCTTAATTCAGAGGTTCATCGAAATGCATTACTGAAGGTGCTAAATAAAGCATATGTGCCCTCGGATGTCCCTATGGATAAGTTGGATCGGCTAGTGAATAACATCATGGCTGATAATTACATTTCCTTCACTGATGATGAGATCCCACCTGGAGGTAAGGGTAATTATAAAGCTCTGCATATCACTACCTATTGTAAGGGATGCATCTTGCCCAAAGTACTTATAGAGAATGGGTCAGCCCTTAATGTCATGCCTATGACTACATTAAACAAACTCCCTATCGATTAGTCTAATATCAAAAGTAGCCACACCATAGTTTGAGCTTTTGATGGAACGTGTCGTGGAGTAATTAGAAATATCACAATCCAGCTTCAGATAGGCCCATGTACTTATGAAGTTGACTTTCAAGTTATGAATATTAATCTTTCTTACAATTGCCTATTAGGAAGGCCATGGATACACTCCGCCAAAGCCATCCTATCCTCTCTCCATCAGAAGCTTAAATTTGTGATAGATAACAAAGTAGTCACCATCGGAGCTGAAGAAAAAATGATCACCACTACTTTCACCGAGGATATCTACATAGAGCCTAATGCGGATGTACCAGATTCATCATTCCAATCCTTCGAGTTTGTCAATGCGATATTTATGGGAAAAGGATTACTAATAGTTGAACCCCACCTATCAAAGAGTACCCACTCAGGTTTAAGAATAACTATTAGCAAAGGTTCCCATGCTGGAAAAGGGCTTGGCAAGAATCTACAAGGGATGGCCTGAGCCTTACAGATCACCACTCAAGCCAATAAAAGAGGCTTAGGATTTAAAGCCAATGCGCACTTAAGAAAGCAGCAAGAAAAGAGGATCTGCAACCAGGAGATGATATAATCATTAGGTCAAGAAAGGGAGTCAAAGTCGACAATGTTTCTATCTCTCCATGAGATATTTTGTTCAGGAGGATGAAATGATCCAAGCCAATCGGAAGAGCAAAAGGCTAAAGATGGCTTAGTGATCCTAAACAGAGCACTTAACAACCTCTATCTCCAAGATACCAGGCCATAAAATTTGTGTCCTTCCACTAAGACCTGATTTTGATGACTGGGTCATGACAGAAGCCCCTGCACTTTTCCTGTTCCTTTCATGTAATGTCAAGAAATGAAAACCTACCTGTCTTTGCCCAAAGGCAGATAGGTGTCCTATGTGAGGGGTATTTTTTATCAAACATTATCAATGAAATGACTTTTGCATATATCATTCCATATTGTATATCACTTTTCAACCTTTTTGCCTCCATTACTCTTTTGCCTTCATTTTTATCCAAATCCATTAGTTATGGGTGTGCCTTTTGCAATGTTTATTTCTTTACCCTTTCAGGTGTGCTGACTATAGTGACATGGATGTGTCTGATAGGTCTTTGAAGATTGATTTTGAACAGTCAATTTGCACTAGTGAAGTCGATCTTGAAGAAGATTTCGAAGAAAGCTCTGTACCACCAGACCTTTTACGATTGGTTAAGCTAGAGGAGAAGGAGATCATGCCCCATAAAAACCCAACAAAAATAATAAATTTGGGTACTTAGGAGGACCGAAAGGAGGTTAAAATTGGAACCTTAATAAAGTCGATGACTAGGACCAAGCTAATATACCTACTCTAGGAATATTGGGATGTATTTGCTTGGTCGTATCAAGACATGCCAGGGCTGGACACTGATATAGTGGTCCATAAGCTTCCCATCAAGCCCGGATGGAAACCGATTCGATAAAAGTTAAGAAAGATGAAGCCAAAAATTTCTTCTCAAAATTAAAGAGGAAGTCAAGAAGCAATTTGATGCAGGGTTTATCGGAGTGGCGAAATATCTAGAATGGGTTTGTAATATAGTCCCAGTCCCAAAGAAAGATGGCAAAGTATGAATATGTGTTGGTTATCGGGATTTGAATCGAGCTAGTCCCAAGGATAACTTCCCGCTACCCTATATCAATACTTTGATAGACAACACGGCCAAGAATTCTCTATTCTCCTTCATGGATGGATTCTCAGCTACAACCAGATCAAGATGGCACTCGAAGACATGGAGAAAACAACTTTTGCAACTATGTGGGGAACATTCTACTATGATGTCATACCCTTCGGACTCAAAAATGTCGGGGTAACATATCAGCGAGCCATCATAGCCTTGTTCCATGACATGATGCACAAAAAAATAGAAGTCTGCATAGATGATATGATTGCCAAGTCAATGAAAGAGAATGAACATGTCATAGACTTTTAAAAATTTTTTGAACGGCTATGAAAGTTTTAACTCAAATTGAATCCTTCCAAGTGTACCTTCGGAGTCACTTCGGGTAAGCTTCTAGGCTTTATAGTCAATAAAAAAGGGATTAAAGTTGACCCAGACAAAGTTAAACCCATTCAAGATATGCCACCACCTCAAACCCAAAAGGAAATGAGAAGCTTTTTGGGGAGACTGAACTACATTGCTAGATTCATATACTAGCTCACCGACAAATATGACCCCATTCTTTGGCTTTTTCACAAACAAAATCCAGGAAAGTGCAATGAGGCATGTCAAGAAGCCTTTAATAGAGTCAAAAATTATCTGTCAAGCCTGCCAGTGTTGGTACCATCGATGCCTGATTAACCTTTAATCCTTTACTTGCCAGTCTTCGACAAGTCTATGGGTTGTGTATTGGGGCAGCATGATAAGTTAGGAAAGAAGGAGCAAGCAATCTACTACCTAAGCAAAAAGTTCACGGAGTGCAAGTGCAATTACTTTGCAGTTGAAAAGTCATGCTATGCTTTAGTGTGGACAACCAAGAGACTTAGGCAATACATGTTGTATCACACCACATGGTTGATTGCAAGGCTTGATCCTGTCAAGTATCTATGCGAAGCCCCTACACTATCAGAAAGGCTAGCTAGATGGCAAGTCTTGCTTTCTAAATACGACATTGCCTATGTTAGTCAAAAGGCAATCAAGGGCAGTGTGATAGCTAACTTTTTGGCAAGTCGAGCAGTAGATGACTATGAACCCTTTAGTTTTTACTTCCCAAATGATGATCTAATGTGCATTCTTGAAGACAAAAATGCCTCTAACCAAGATCAATCTTCGAAGCTGTATTTTGATGGAGCATCAAATGCTCTAAGACATAGAATTGGGGTAATATTGATGACACCTGACGAGAGTCATTATCCGTTCACAGCAGGGCTAAATTATGACTGCACAAATAATATCGCAGAATATGAATCTTGTGTCATGGGGCTTCAAGCAGCCATTGAGAGGAATGTCAAAATATTACATGTGTTCGGTGATTCAGCCCTAGTCATCTACCAATTAAAAGGAGAGTGGCAAACTCGTGATGCCAAGCTGATGCAATATAGAAAGCTAATAGCAGAGCTCGAGAAAGAATTTGATGATATTAGTTTTTGACACTTACCTCAAGAAGAGAACCAAATAGCTGATGCTTTGGCTACCTTATCATCCATGTTTAAAGTCAACCAAGAGTCAAATGTTGCTCCTATCTAGATGTGCATCTACAAAACTCTAGTTCATTGTCATAGTGTCAAAAAAGATAAGGATGGCCTACCATAGTACTATGACATCTTTCATTACATTAAGGATCAGTAATATCCCACACATGTAACCGAGATTGATAAAAGGACTATTGAAAGGCTGGCTATAGGATTTGTTCTCGATGGAAAAATCTTATACAAAAGGAGTCATATCAAGTATTGCTTAGATGCATTAACAGTCTTGAAGCTAAAAAGATCCTAGAAGAAGTTCATGAAGGGATTTGTGGCACACATGCTAATGGACATCGGATGGCCAAGCAAATCATAAGAGTGGGTTATTACTAGTTGACTGTCAAGAGAGACTGCATTAATTATGCCCGAAAATGCCATAAGTGTCAAATATATGCTGACAAGATCCATAACCCTCCAGTGCCACTTCATGTCATGATGGCCCCATGGCCCTTCTCTATGTAGGGCATGGACATGATCGGGCCAATCACTCTTAAAGCTTCCAATGGGCATCATTTTATCTTGGTAGCGATCAACTATTTCACTAAATGGATGGAGGCTGCCTCGTATGCTAATGTCACTAGATCAACCCTCTATAAGTTTGTCAAGCGGGAGATCATCTATAGATGTGGCCTCCCAAACCAAATCATCATAAACAACGCAAACAACTTAAACAATACAATGATGCAAGCAGTCTGCTCATAGTTCAAGATCTAGCATCATAATTCTATCCCTTATCACCCAAAGATGAATGAGGCAGTCGAGGCAGCCAACAAAAACATTAAAAGAATAATTGAGAAAATGGTCGAGACTTACAAAGATTGGCATGAAAAGCTATTCTTTGCACTTCATGCCCATCTAAACTCAGTTCGCACTTCCATAGGTGCTACACCATTTTCTTTTGTCTATGGGATGGAAGCTGTATTGCCTATTAAAGTTGAGATCCCTTCTCTCAGAGTCTTGATGGAAACTAAACTTGAAAAAGTCGAATAGGTCAAGAACAGATATGACCAGCTCAACCTCATTGAGGAAAAATGCATAAAGGCCATTTGCCATGGTCAAATGTATCAAAAACATACGATCCGAGCCCAAGACAAAAAGATACGCCCATGACAATTTCACCTAGGCAAATTGGTATTGAAGAAGATCCTCCTAATTCACAAAGATGCATAGGGCAAGTGGACCCCTAATTGGGAAGGATCGTATGTCATGAAGCAAGCCTTCTCTAGAGGGGCCCTAATCTTGTCAATAATAGATGGCAATGTTTTGCCCACCCCCATCAACTTAGATTTCATCAAGAAATATTATACGTAAAGGACGAAAACCTAAAAAGGTTTCTTTAAAAAAAAACAACAAAAAAAAGAGTAAAAAAAACAAACAAAAAAAAAGAAAACAAAAAAGGGTCGAGATGAAAATCTGAAAAGGGCATCTAGGCAGCTAACCCAACTACAGGTGAAAACCCACAAGGACGACTTGAGAAGATCAATTTTGATGGGACATGAACTGAGAGTACCGACAAACAACGCAAAGTAATCCTAGAGATCTTTCGAAGATCAGCTCATACTAGGCACATTCATTATTTGAGAAAGATTCTGAAAAGCACCTAAAGAACATCCATGACATGATCGTCAGAGGCATCTTTCACCCAAAAGATCATCTTTTTTGGTACCCTATCAAATGCTTGGCAAACAGTATATTGAGTTATGTCTCTTTGTTGTCATAAATAAATATTGCCTTGTTTCCTTTAACCCCTTTACAATTCACCTTGCACTTGTCATTTAGGTGATAATGTTTGATAATCAACTAAAATATGCATCAGGACATCTTGATATTACATTGAAAGGAAAAGAAAAGCACAGGGAACTCTGCTTACACCCCAATCATCAAGATCATGCACTTGTCACTCTAAACACTCGCTCGGTGTAACCATACACCAAACTATTTCTTGCTCTCACAAGCCACCTCACAAGAAAAAGACCATTTTAAGCTAACCAAAAATCAACTCGTGCTCTCTATCAAAATCCTATCACAACTGGAGACATCAACTTAATCAGTTGAATAGTCTTTAAATTGTTGACAATGCCTTCCAATTGTCAGGAAAATGATTAAGCCTCCCAAATCGGGAAATGCAACAGTCCAAATTCTTGAGACTAAATTTTTGGTCATATCCTTAGTGGAGCTAGGACAACCTATAATCCCTAGCGGGATTAGGAAAATTTCTGTCTATAAGTGGCATCAAAGATAAATTGCCATCCCTATGAGAGTTTGAATGATGTAGAAGGAGAACTACAGCTATCTCCCATAGTAGACTTCACATCATGCAATCATGATAGCATTCCACATCATGCATTCATATTACCATCATACATCATCATTTTTACAATAGCACTTCAAGCTAGGTTTGCTAAACCTCTAAGGAATTCTTGGTAAGAACTCTAAGCTTCGCAAACCAAGTGCCATTTAGGTAAGGTCTTTTTCTTCTCATCACCTTATGTCAAAACCCTTTTTATCAAGCAACTACTATCAAAGTGCTAATGTCAAGAAATTGTTGTTTAGAAATAGTTGTCAAAAACTTTTGTCAGGAACATTTGTCAGAAGCTTTGTCAAGCATTTTGTCAAGAGCTAGTGTCAAAATCCTTTCATCTGGAAATTTTATCACAAACTGTTATTAAGAATAGCTAGTATTTAAAGTTTTATAAAAAAAATCATTATCAAAAAAATGTTGTCAGCACCCCTTTAAAGCCCACAAGTCAATGGCACACTTTTAAGCCCACAAGTTAGTGGCACCTTTCTAAAAGCCCATAAGTCAATGGCACTATTTTTAAAGCCATAAGTCGTGGCACCTTTTTTAAAGCCCACAAGTCAGTGGCACCCTTTTAAGCCCATAAGTCAGTGGCATCTTTCTAAAAGCCCACAAGTCAAAGGCATCCTTTTCAAAGCCTACAAGTAGTGGCACCCCTTTAAAAGCCCACAAGTCAGTGCACCCCTTTAAAGCCTACAAGTCAGTGGCACCTTTTTAAGCCCAAAAGCCAGTGGCACCTTTCTAAAAGCCTACAAGTCAGTGTCACCTTTTTTAAAGCCTACAAGTCAGTGGCACCCTTTTCAAAGCCCACAAGTAGTGGCACCCCTTTTAAAGCCCACAAGTCAGTGGCACCTTTTTCAAAGGCCATAGGTTAGTGGCACCCCTTTAAAGCCTATAAGTCAGTGGCACCCTTTTAAGCCCATAAGACAGTGGGACCTTTTTAAAAGCCTATAAGTCTGTGGGACCCTTTTTAAAGCCCATAAGTTAGTGGCACCCATTTTAAAGCCCACAAGTAGTGGTACCCCTTTAAATCCCATAAGTCAATAGCACCTTTTTAAGCCCATAAGTCAGTGGCACCTTTTTAAGCCCATAAGTCAGTGGCACCTTTCTAAAAGCCCACAAGTCAGTGGCACCCTTTTTAAAGCCCACAAGTCAGTGGCAGCCTTTTTAAAGCCCACCAGTTAATGGCACCCTTTCAAAGCCCAGAAGTTAGTGGCACCCTTTAAAGCCTAGAAGTTAGTGGCACCCCTTAAAAGCCCATAAGTCATTGGCACCCTTTTCAAGCCCATAAGTTAGTGGCACCCTTTCAATGCTTATAATTTAGTGGCACCCTTTAAAAGCCAACAAGTTAGTGGCACCCCTTAAAAGCCCATAAGTCAGTGGCACCTCTTCAGAGCCCACACGAGCTAGTGGCACCCAAGTCTGAGTCAAAGCCTGTATGAGCTGGTGCCACCCAAGTCAAAGCTTGCACAAGTTGGTGGCACCTGAGTCAAAGCCCACATAAGCTGGTGGCACCAAGTTTAAGTCAAAACTCGTACAAGCTGGTGGCACCCAAGTCAAAGTCTGCATAAGCTGGTGGCACCCACACCAAAAATCCATGTTACTTTATACCTACCTAAGGGTGTAAAACTTTAGAAAACCTAACACCTTAGTGTTCTGGAAGCATTAGTCCACCTTGGATAAAATAGTGTCTATTTGTCTTTACCCTATTCCTGATTCTCAGCAATGGTCAAAAAAGGGTAGCTGTAGACACCTTATTTTTTCTGGGCTAATTTTTTACAATCTGGAGCATGGACGTGAGAAGGGGCGATGATCGCTGGGCGAGAAAAGGTTAAAAAGGCCTAGGGATCATATTAAAGGTAAATACAAAGATGTGGCTTTAAATGATGTAGTTCAAGGTGTCCAGGGACAAATGATATGAAAAAATTCACAATTTTACTTGAATGTATCGATGCATAGTTCTCATGTATTGATACAATGCTCCAATGATCCAAAAATTTGAAATGTCCCTATTTGTATCGATACAACATGT
>JBBYHK010022352.1:0-10604 GCA_038382065.1 Adansonia grandidieri | reverse complement strand
TTAAAAGAAATTACCTTTTTATTTTTTTAAAATTATTATTTTTTAAAACAAAATAAATCTGAAGAATATTTTTTCACCCATTTTTGGTGCATGTGATAAATTATTAAAACACAATATGAAAAATAGTATTAAAACCGTACAAATTCATGAACTAATCAAAATATACATAAAATTAATTATTAATGTGTAAAAATTTCTATAAATTTATAATATTTTGGAGACAAAAAAATTATACAAATACATAAATTTTCCTATAAATTGAATCATTATGACAAATTATATAAAAAATACCATGCATTGAGACTTCAATTAATTAGATTATATAAAATGTGTATACAAATAACAATTAAAAAATTATCAAGAATCATTACTACTAATATAATTATTTGAATTGTTATGAGTTTATACTAATTCACTTACCAAATTATTTAAAAAAATTTAAAAATATATACAATAGCAATTATTTAGAAAAACAACCAATAATTAATGTTATTAAAATGATAATTTTTTATATAATAATTTTTCTATTTCAACTTGTTGATGTCTTCCTTGCGGGTACCAGAAGCCGGGCAAGACCCTGCAATACAGAGAAAGTCAGGAGGACGCCAGAGTTTTACTCCGAGGGCCCTCTCCGATGGTTAAGTTAAAGGAGTATTTGGTATAGTGATGTATATGTGTTTTTTAGAGCCGAATCCTTACCTGTGAGCATGCTTGCCCCTTTTATAAGAGTTGTTTAGAGACATTGTGTCAGGTGATTTGGTAGTAATGTGACCAACGCCGAGCTAGGTGTCAGGCTATGGTGCCTAGTGGTTGGCTCAGTCAGTTGGCTGCCATTCAGTAAATGTCAACTCCGCATTTAAGTCACTCTCGGAGAGGTCACATCGCTGTCAGGTGTGATTGGGTGATCGACTTTATGTTATTGTCTAGCGATTGCCCGTTTGGAGGAATAGTGGATCGGGGATGGTTTGGCAGTCATCATATGTGGAGGTATAACAATTGTCCCCCCCCGCGGTCCAAAAGGGTGGTCATAAAGTGACTCGACATTTTGGACATGTGTAAAGGGGAGTTGGCGTGTGGCATTTTGGGGCTTAACGCGCGGGAGACGAGAAAGTACAACTGTCAGTATTAATGGTGGCAGTAATGGCAGGATAGCAGAGGGGCATGGGAAAGGGGGAAGGAATGAGATGGCAACACGTGTCCTGACAAGGGATTTGTAAGGGCATGTTTTAGGGGATACAAAATGGCAAGGGAAGGCACGTGTCAGTGGGGGGCAGAGTGCCAGGGTGGTGCAGTTATATCGCTAAATAGGGTGGCGACACATGGTGATAGAGGGAATGGGAAGAGTTCAGACCGTGTGGGTATGTAATGGGGTGTGAGGCTGAGGAGTTTCTCCATGTTTTTGAAAAAGAGAGAGAGCAGAGTAGAGGTTAGACTGCTTATTTGAGGAAAAAGGGTGAGTTTTTGATAGTTGAGATATTGTTGGTAAGGGGTTAATCATAGTGTCTTAGTGTTTTAATGGTTTTTTGTGTTGTTTGGTAGCGATCGTGCTTGTGGAGTTGCTAGTAGGAGTGCTGCGAAGAGTGAGGGCTTTGGTTGGTAAGTTTTGGTGAGTGCTTGTGGTCTTTTTTTTTTTGTATTTTTGGGTTATGGGTTTACAGTACATGGTAAGGGGGCAGACTGTTGGTGAAGTCGGTGGCGAGAAAGGGTAGATTGAAGGAAGTAGGTAACAAGGTGAGGGCAATAGTTGGGCATCTGACCCAGGGGGAGATGTTTGGTCGCGTAATGTTGGAGGATGAGGGAGAAGAGATGAGAGAAGTGGTAGCCGAATAAAGTGGCGATCAGCGTGATGAAGGGTCGAGTGGGGGTGAGGCTGATGAGGTGATTGTCGAGGAAGTGGTTGAGGAGGCGATCACCGATGTGGACACTGAAGCTGTGGACATGCATGTCGGGTTGATGAACATGCAGGTGGTTTGGTGGTGGATGTATGATAGGGAAGTGGATCTGGAGAGGTATCAGATAGCGGAGGCGGGGCTGCTACAGTGAGCAACATTTGTTGAAGAAAATAGTGTGGCTTTTTATCTGCACATTTTCAAGGCTGGCTTCCACATGCCTCTGGAGCCCTTTTTCTGCGAGCTGCTGGAGACATACAATTTATCGCCTAACCAGTTGAAACTGAACAGTTGGGCGATTCTCCTAACTTACTTCCTGGTGTGCAAGGAGAAGGGGTGGCAACCATCAGTTGGGGTGGTGAAGGAGTTGTATTTTTTAAAATGGGGGGAGCCATATTTTTATTATTTGCAATCAAGGGAGGGGGGTAGGATGGTGGTGGACCTGCCGTCGAATGCGCATATGAGGCAGGACCAATTCTTCATGGTGACGAGGAGGACGGGCACGGAATAGGGTTTTCTAGTGCGATGGGTAGGAGGTCAAGGGCTATTAACGAGAAGACTGGCCTTGAAGCTGCGGAGAAAGACCACGTTATGTTCTTTAAAGGTGGACGTGTGAGCAGCAGGATATACTTGACGTTCTGCAACATCCAAAGAGAGTGTTTGGGGTGAGATTTAGAGGACGTGCCAGAAGGGCTAGTACGTCCCGTAGGGCAACGGAGGTGACAATGTTTGTTACAACATCAAAGCGGTATGGTGTAAATATGAGTTTATTTAAGTGTGAGATTGGCGTGTGTATTTGTTAAACAGAGGTGCTGATATGTGATGTTGTGTTTCTAGGGGACCATGTAGTAGAAGAGGGAATAGAAGATGCAGAAGAAGGGGGGGTTAGGGAGTTGGTGGTTTATAATGTGGAGAAGAGTTCAGGGGCGAGTGGTGAGGAGCGGGCGGGTAGTGTGGATGGTGGCGATCATTAATTGAATCAAGGAATGGAAGAGGGTATTTGTTTTGGTCACTCGCAAGTATGAAAAATGTAGGATGGTACTGACCTGGACATTTTATTTGTTGTGTAGGAATGGACTCGGTTCAGGCAGCATTGGCAGAGCAGCCAGTTAGGCAGGCTGCTTCAAAAAGAGCTGCTGTTCACCAAAGACGGGGAAAGAGAAATGTGGGCAAACGAGCTGATGCTGAAGTGGGGGTTGTTGCTGGAGTGGCATCCACTGGTTGCTAGGAGGCTGCTGTGCTGATGTCTTCGGTGGTGGTTGTTGGTGTACCCGCATCTCAGCTTGGTGTAGAGATGGTCAGGTCAAGTGGCGGGCCAGTACCTAGGGCAGCTTCACAGCCAAGTGCTACGTCTAAGAGACCGCAGGTGAGTCGTGGGGCACCGAGTTCGAGTGGGTCTAGCATTCTTCGCAACAGACGAGTGCCAGACTTCGAGGCGGCCTTAAGGTGGGTGATGAAGAGGGTGGCGACCGCGGACCATGAGGTGCTATCGAGGAGGAGTCCAGCTCAAAACCTGAATTCTGCCATGATAGGGCTGGTGGAGGCACTTTACTGCCAGACAGTGTATACTTGCCAGATAGCGAACTAGCAGGAGAAGTTCAACCTTTAAGCGTCCAAAATAATGAAGTTGGATGCTCAAGTTGGGAAGCAGAAGGATGTGAACGCCAAGCTGGAGGCATCCTTGAAAGAGATCGAGAAGAGGAGGATGACAGAGATAGTCGAACTGCTGCTAAGGGGCGAGAAGGCAGAAGCGCTACTGCTGAGTCGGCAAAAAGTTAGAGGAGTGCGATATGGAACTGGCTTTCGCTAAGTTTAGAGTGGCTGAGTTGGAGGGTCATCTTGGGGATCTCGAGGCTCACCACCAGGATGAGTTGAAGAAGCAACAGGAAGAGATATTCGACAAGCTGTTTGCTGCTATGGATTCGTATAGCCGTAGCACGCTATATGGGGTCTAATTGCTTCATGGTCCTCTGGACTTACGGCGGTTGATTTAGGGCGCCTGTACATGCCTCATGAAGACTTTAACGTCTTATGCCATAGTCAGCAGGAAGTGGACGCAGGGCGATTGAGGGATGCACCCTTGATTACTTCGGTAGCTAAGGAGTCTGAGTAGGGGGAGTCTGGTGACGAGGCTGGTGCTCAGACCGTCTCATCAACTAGGGATGAGTAGTGGTTTGGCTTGTAAAGATTATTGTGTAAATGACTAATGATTGAATGAAAATTTTGTTTTATGTAAATAACTTGTGTTAATGATTATTGGTTATGTTTTCGTAATTTGTTTTGTTGTAGCTTGTTGTTTTTGAGATTATGGGTAAGGAGATTGTGGTGCATTTGTTGTGTTGGAAGATGGTTGTCTTGATGTTTCGCTGAGAAGAGTCAAGTGTGTTAATAGTAAGTGACCTTGGTGGTTGGGTTAGGTTATTGCGTTGTAGGAATAATGAGTTGTGCCATGGTGGCGATTGCTTTGTAGCAATTAGGTTGGCGACGATTGCATTATCGCAATTAAGGGTTGTGCCATGGTGGCGATTGCTTGATAGCAATTAGGAGTTGTGCCTTGGCGACGATTGCGTTGTAGCAATTAAGAGTCGTGCCATGGTGGTGATTGCTTGATAGCAATTAAGAGTTGTTTGAGCCATGAATTGACTTGTAAGAGAAAGGTCTATAGTGGCGACCATAAGTATTTGTAGCGGACACACTTACAAATAGTATTTCTTTAGATGAGTGGCATTCTATGTGCTAGGGATGGTGCGCCCATCTAATTCGGTTAATTTGTAAGCACCGAAGCCTAGAACTTGGCTGACCTGATAAGGTCCTTCCTAGTTTGGGGATAGCTTTTTTCGATCTCCTGCTGGTCGACTGGCTTCGCAGTTTTAGAGGATAAGATCGCCAACCTGGAATTGACGATTATTCACTCACCAGTTATAATGCCTATTAACCTGTTGTGCTCGGACAGCCATGTGGATTGCGGTGTCTTCTCTGGCTTCCTCGAGTAGGTCAAGGTTAGCTTTGAGATATTTAAAATTGAGCTCTAAATTGGGGTAAGTAGTGTGTGAACTGTGTACCCCTATTTCGGGGGGTATGACAGCCTCTATTCTGTAAATGAGGCCGAAAGGAGTAGCTACGATCGCCTAAGTTTCAGTTGTCTAGATTGCCCAAAGTATATCAGCGTTTTGTCGGCCCATGTGCCTTTTGTGTCGTCCAATTTCTTCTTCAGAGGTTGCAGGATGTTCTTGTTCATTGATTCAACTTGGTCGTTCAATTGAGGATGGGTGACAGAGGTGTGAACAAGGTTGATACTGAAGCATGAACAAAATTCATGGAGTTTGTCAACCATCAGTTGCTTGCCGTTGTCTACTATGATGACATGAGGTACTCCAAACCGGTAGAGAATGTAACGCCAAATGAAATTTTCCATGTTTCAGGCGATAATGGTGGCGACTGGCTCGGCTTTAACCCATTTCGTGAAGTAGTCACAAGCGACCAACAAAAATTTCCATTGAGCGGTCACCATAGGGAATGGACCCAATATGTCTATGCCCTAGACACAGAACGGCCAAGGACTGAGGATCTGTTTAAGCGCCTTGATTGGTTGTCTGGGAATAGGGGTGAAGCTTTGGCATTTGTCACATTTTTTGACAAGTGCGGTAGCATCTTTTCTCATTGTGGGCCAAAAAAAGCCTTGTCGCAAGGCCTTAAGGGCCAATGATAGCCCGCCAAGGTGGTTTCCACAGACGCCTTCGTGTATCTCTTTCAAGACGTAGGTTGCCTTGGAGGGGTTAAGGCATTAGGGTAATGGAAGAGTGAAGGACTTTTTGTACAAAAAGTCATTGAGAATTGTGTACTTGGATGCTCTTTTTTCTAATCTCCTTTTCTGCACCGAATCGGATAAAGCTTGGTTATCTTTGAGAAAGGAAATAATTGGTGTTATCCAATTTTCTTCGACGTCATCTGTGATGTGATGTATGTATCTATCGTAGCTGGGTACTGGGAGGCATTCGAGGAGAATTTTTCCCCTAGTGGAGATATCGATGGCGCTAGCCAGTTTGGACAGAACGTTAGCCCTTGAGTTATCCCCTCTTGGTATCTGCTTGATGGTGACATAGGCGAATTGTTGGGAGAGGGTGGCGACAACCTTGTGGTACTTGGCGAGTAGTTCATCCTTGACGTCGTATAGACCGTTTACCTGGTTAGCTATGAATTGAGAGTCCGTGTGGGCGATTAAATGATTGGCGCTTAGGGTTTTGGCTAACTCCATGCCGGCGATTAAAGCCTCGTATTCGGCTGCATTGTTGGAGGTGGTGAACTGAAAGGAGAGGCCATATTGCCATTCATGACCTTGGGGATCGAGCAATAATACTCCAGCTCCACTTTTTGCCTTGCCTGAAGAACCATCAACAAAAATTTACCACTCGCTGGGTTTGATGCTTGGGGGTTAAGTGACCAGGAGTGCTGATATGATCGCCTATTTGGTCAGGGTCTTGCGATTCCTGAAAGGAACATTTGGCGATAAAGTCGACGAGCGCCGTGCTTTGATGGTTTTTCGAAGTGTAGGTGAGACCGAATTCATTAAGTTTGATGCTCCAACGAATGAGTCGTCCTGCAGAGTCAACTTTGAGGAGGAAATCTTTAAGAGGCTGGTTAGTGAGGACAGTGATTGGGTGTGCCTGAAAGTATTGCCTCAGTTTCCTTGTTGCAACGACGAGTGCAAAAACTAGTTTTTCCAGCTTGCTGTAATGAAGTTCACCAGCTTGTAGTGCCTGGCTAACGTAGTAGATAGGATACTAATGCCCACGTTCTTCACGGACTAAGACAGCGGTGACAATTTCATCTGACGCAATGAGGTAGACAAAAAGTGGTTCTCCATGCTTTGGACTGGCCACTAATGGGGGAGTGCTTAGGTATTGTTTGAGTTGGTCGAACGATCGTTAGCACTCTTCAGTCTATTGGTATCTGGTCACCCTCCTAAGCAGCCTGAAGAAGGGTAAACATTTCTTTACGGACTTGGAGATGAAATGGTTGAGTGCCGCTACTCTCCCTGTCAGACGTTGCACCTCTTTTGTTGATTTTGGCGGGCTCATTTGCATGATTGCATTGATTTTTTCTGGATTGGCTTCAATGCCTTTGGAGGAGATTATAAATCCCAAAAATTTTCTTGCGGAGACACCAAACACACATTTTAAGGGGTTAAGTTTCATTCTGTACTTACGGAGTATATGGAATGTCTCTGAAAAGTCACTGAGGTGTTGATGAAGAGACAGGCTTTTGACGAGCATGTCATCCACATAAATTTCCATTGAACGCCCGATTTGTCCTTTGAAAAGCTTGTTAACTAAGCGTTGGTATATGGCGCCTGTATTTTTCAAGCCGAATGGCATAACTTGATAGCAAAAGGTGCTGTCATCTGTTATGAATGCCATTTTATCTCGATCGTAGGGATCCATCTTGATTTGGTTGTACCCTGAAAAGGCATCCATGAAACTTAAGAGTTTGTGTGGATGCATCAACCAGTCGATCAATACTGGGGAGAGGGTAACTATCCTTTGGGCAAGCTTTATTTAAATCGGTGAAGTCAACACACATTCACCATTTCCCTGAGGCTTTTTTGACCATGACCACATTAGCAAGCTAGTCAGGGTATTTAACTTCCCTGACATAGTTGGCTTGTAGTAATTTATCGACCTCTTCGCGTATCATTTGGAGTCGTTTTGGAGCAAATTTGCGCTTATTTTGTTTGATCGATAGGGCTCGTGGGTCCACATGAAATGAGTGCATGATGACGGTTGGGTCAATGCCAAGCATGTCGGCTGCAGACCAAGCGAATACGTCGGCATTTTTTCTAAGGAATTTTGCGAGAAGGTTCTTATCTTGAGTGTCAAGAGAAGAGCTAATACTGGTAGCAAACTCTGGATCCAAATCATAAAGGGCTAGCTTTTCAGTTTCTTCGACCGGCTGAGGCTTCTGGTCATGGAAACTATTTCTGGCGTCTAGTTGCTCCAGGTTGATTACCTCTGGTTGTGCAGATGTGATAGTGTGAACTGATGGTAGGGAGGCATTGCCATGGATTATGGCCGGCTGGCGCGTGGCCAATTCAATTGACAACAGGTGGCATTGGCGTGCAGTTCGTTGGTCAAAACGCATATATCTAATTCTTGTTGGTGTGGGGAATTTGACCATCAAGCAGTAGACTGCGATGACCATTTTTATCTTTTTCATCAATGGGCGGCCAATGATTGCGTTGTAAGCAGAAGGCTGGTCAACAACAAGAAAATTGACCAAAGCATTCAAGTGTGTTCCCCATCACCCATAGTTACTGGGAGCGTGATCGTCCCCTTGGCGGGTATTGGTTGGTTGGTGAATCCATATATTGGGGATGACAGGTTCAGGTCGCACGCAGTAAAGCCCATGCGAAGGAAGGCGTTCCGCTACAAAACTTTCACAGCACTCTCATTATCGTTGAGGATTCTGTGGACCTAGTAGTTGCCTATGGTGGCGGAGACAACAATGGGATCGTTTCTACGATCAGATAGGAGCTGTGAGTCGGTATCGTTAAAACGGATCACCCAATCGGTTTGCTTAACACGCTTGGGTGCCACGTCGACTGCCATTGCAGAGCGGAGGTGGGACTTGTGTTTTATGACTTGCTAACCGCCCAAGTCTCCGCCGGACTGATGATCATGCTTATGATGCTAACGACAGGTCATTTAGGTACAGTCTCCCGGCACTCATTTGGGGATCATGTGCGATCCTTGGTGTGTGGTTCTTTCTTTACAAACTGCTTAATCGTACCTTTTTTCACCAGTGATTCGATGGCATTTTTCAAGCTGAAGCAGTCTTTGGTGGCATACCCAATGTCGTTGTGAAAATTACATTGCTTTTTAGGGTCACGCCTACTGCGATCACTTCTCATTAGAGACGGGCACTCCAGAAGCCTTTCTTTCATTATGGCATTGAGAATTTGAGATCTTGGAGCCGTCAGAGGTGTGTGGGACTCGTATTTCGCATGCGGAGCGGGCCAAGTTCGTTTCCTGATGGGGCTTTATTGTGATGTGGCAGCTGGCATCTCTTTCTGGGGTAGGGTGCCTAGGTGGTCGGCTAACCGATTAGGCTTTGGTCCTCGACCTCCTATTTGCTCTCGGTCCTAGGTTTTCATTCGTCGATTCGCGATTCTATTTTCTCAACTTTTGCGTATTTCTGTGCCTTCTCATAAAGCTGGTATAGCTTCGTGGGTTGGGCGTCCATCAAGGCATATTTTAGGTACTTATGCTGAACACCAGTTGTGAAGGCTTGGATGGCCCATTCGTCATTCAGGTCCCAGACCTCCAGGGCGGCTGCGTTGAAAGGCTTAAGATAATTACGAATCGTCTCGTCATGGTTTTGCTTGATCGCCATTAAGTTGGCAGATGTTCTGGCAGCTATTCTATAGCTACTGAAATGGGTAAGGAAATGTCTTCCTAGTTGGTTAAAGTTGGTGATAGATCCTGGGTTCAGGGAATACCACCAGGTCCGTGCTAGCCCTCGATGCGTCATCAGAAGATGCGGCACTGGATGGCGTCCAATACGTCGCGCAGGTTATGGAAAGCGCGAAAATGATTCAGATGGTCGACTGGATCAATTTTACCATCATAAGTGTCGGGAGAGAGCTTGACTTTCTAAGAGACTTGTACCTAGCAGATGTCAGGCGATAAGGGGTTATGTTCCTTAGATAACCATTCCCAGTTGTCTCTCCGTGGCTCATGAAGATCCTTCATCTCCTATGTCAAGGCCACTACTTGTTAGGTGAGATCTAAAGTTGATGCGTGTTTTAGCGATTGGTTTGGGAGTTAACAAGTTGTGCCAACTGAATATGAGATTGTTGGATGGTGGCCAGTTGACTAGAGATGGCTTGAAATTACGCTTGGTAATGCACATGGTAGTTTAGCTGGCTAGGTGGTGTAGGTGTACTGAATTGAGCAAAGGGGGGTACTGGGTGTCAAAGGGTGCGTGTAGGGTGCTTGTGGCGATAATGATTACTAGGACCGTGGTGCTGGTGCCAGCGACTTGGTCAGGGTGTGGGATGGAGGTGGCCAACGGCGGGATCAACCCTAGTAGGTTTTGATAGTACGCCAGTGGCGAGTGAGACAGCCACAATGGTAGTGAGATGGGTACGTGGGATGTTTGGGTGTTTGATGAGCTGGGTATTACTGGGGTTGGCGAAACTTCGATACGATTTGTCACTTCGGGCAGTGATGAGGTGTTTTGTGGGATGTCAACACTTCGGTCTGCCATGGTCTTTTTTTTTCGATCGCTTTCCCACAAATGACGCCAGTTGTTGATGTCTTCCTCACGAGTACCAGAAGCCTGGTTAAGTCAGAGCAGTATTTGGTATAGTGATGTATATGTGTTTTTTAGAGTCGAATCCTTACCTGTGAGCATGCTTGCTCCTTTTATAAGAGTTGTTTGGAGACATTGTGTCAAGTGATTTGGTAGTAATGTGACCAACGCTGAGCTAGGTGTTAGGCTATGGTGCCTAGTGGTCGGCATAGTCAGTCGGCCGTCATTCAGTAAATGTCAACTTTGCATTTAAGTCACTGTTGGAGAGGTCACATCGCTGTCAAGGTACTGAATTGAGTAAAGAGGGGTACTGGGGTGTCAAAGGGTGCGTGTAGGGTATTTGTGGCGATAATGATTGCTGGGACCGTGGTGCTGGGGCCAGCGGCTTGGTCAGGGTGTGGGATG
>JBBYHK010022331.1:0-10607 GCA_038382065.1 Adansonia grandidieri | reverse complement strand
TAAATGTTTGTGCCTTTTTCTTGAGTTAAAACCTTGAGTGGTATGATCAATGGGCTGTTTCATCATCCCAAACTACTCTGGGGCTGTGCAAATGAGTTCATGATGCTCATGCCACTCTTTCCCTTCAGCCATAGACGTTCGAACGTCAATAACTTGAGTTTGGACCCAAAGACAAAAAAAATGAGAAATATCTCCTACTTTGCCTTGTTCCCTGCTGGCATAATAACTGTTGCAAATTGAAAAATCACTTTAAAATCTTAAACAATTTTTCATGAATTTTCTGATATTTTTCTATCAAAGCATGTCAAATTATATTTAAAATAGTGTCTTATTCACCCCTAGATCATTCCAGATGATAGAGTTATGATTTCTCAAGTCTAAATTGTCTGAAACCTCTAGAATCCGAACATGTATTCTGGTTGGACCCTTCATGCCCAATAAATGATTTTTCCAAATTTTTCAAACATTTTTCCTAAAAAGTTCATGAAATTCCCTTTCTGGAAAAGTATTATTTGCAATTTTTCAATACCAAATAAGTCCAAAATGATTTTTCAAATTTTGACACTCCAACCCCGCTTTTCATAATTGTCAAAGTAAAGAAACTTTCTTTGTCAAAATTATTTATCATCCATGGGGATACTCCAACCCCATCTTTTGAAGGGATACTCTAACCTGTCTTTCAATTGCAATTAAATTCTCCTCCTCCGATTTCCATGAATATGTCAAACAAATCTCATTTAATCAAGAAATCCAGATGCATCTCGAAAATGGTCGATTCGATTATTCCTAGATAATCGATGCCAATAGCCAGATAAATTCCCAGAGTCCACCCATTTTCTTTATCATTGCATTGAATGATTCATGTTATGTTACTTCATTTATTGCCTTGCTAACATGATTTCTTTATGATGATTATTTGCATTCACATTTCCAAATAAAATTAAGGGTAATGCTCCACGTGCGTATCTCTCCAGTGCCTGAAGTGGAACATTCCATTTTCAAAGTAAAATCCAGAGGTCACTTTTATCGAAAATCTCTATATTTTCCATCTCTCTGGGGCATATATGAGATTAAATCTTTTTCATTAAAACCTGGATTTGTATTTTTATAAGATTCATGCATTAAAAGAGGGTTATATTGAAATAATGACAAGTTAAGATCGAAAGAATCGAAATCTAGATAAGACATAGGTAGTAAGGTACTGATTTCAGGTGTCGTGATGAGGTTCGTACCTCATCACGCGTAACCAACTCCCGAACCCAAATGATGAATCTTTGCATTATGTAGACCACGAGATTGATGTTTTGAGTTTCATAATTCAAAACATAGGTTTCAATAGGCATCTAATCATTCCTAGCTCAAAATGATCGGTGGCAACTCCAAGTGTTGGCCATTTCGTGGTGGTCATCCGAGACCAATAAGATGAGTGATTCGTCTTTTGGTCTCCCTCACTGTATCATAAGTCGAGAATCTGTACATTCTCATTCTCATCACATCACAAGAGAAAAGTCTTGGTCAAGAAGACATTTTCCAAGTTAGGAAAATATTTTAAGTTGTAGCACCCAAAGATCCACGAGGATCCACCCCGAGGTACATTCCGACAACCTATAACTAGCTATTGCTCACTCGACTCTTAGTTCTTCGGTCTTCATCATCATTTAGATATAATTCTCTTTTATTTTTTCCTAGTAATCTTTATTTTTTATGTTTTTGTCCTATGATTGTTAGGGATTATTCATTCCTAAATAAATATTGATTTAAGTAAATATGGTAATATTGGAGTGAAACAAATAGGTTTGATTGTTTCCTAGACACACACAGTGCACTTATATTTGCACTAGATTCCCACCAACCACCATGGTACGGTTAGTATCCTAATTATTAGGAGAAAGTGAGCCATCCGCCTTCATGAGTAACCCTTCACATAGGCACGGCAAAACCTTTCGAGATGTAAACTATCTATGTCTCTTGTGAGTACCCCTCCGTATTTGCATAGGGAAATACATCCATTGGATAAAACCCATTCTGCCAAACCCATGATGGGCCTAGGATTAGGGTGCCTTAACTATTTTTTCTGGACGAAGGCATGATTGGGATATCGAAATAGGTGTCAACTTAAACTCATATAGTGAGCCCTATAAGCTAAACCATGTCAAACCATACCTGATGCTGCTAGAATAACCCAAAGAGTATGATCACTTAGGGAAATATTTCTTACCTTTACTCTTATATACCATAGTTATGCTGGCGATGATGAATGAACATTGTCACTCACGTTTGTCATTTTTATGATTATTCTTTTAGGATATGCCGTTACATTCGATGGCAAGTCATCTTTGATAAGTGGGTAAAGACAAATAAATGCCATTACCTGCAATGCCATCTTGAAATAGTTATATTTGATCGAAATAAGTTGTCATGCTGCTCAAATGATGGCTTAATATGTACTTAACATAGATGGTGATGAACAAATGTCATTGTTTAAGCGGCCAATCTTAGTCCTTGTGAGGTATCATATTGCTTCGTGAAGAGGCAATTTTAATATGGACATGTCGATATGCTACCCGTTTAATGCCTTAACAGTTATATTCATCATGTCTTCCCTAGGCATTGTATCTTCTCTTCTCAAGGTAAAATTTGTGATACACTTTTGCTACTATTCTTTCATTTCTTTATCTTTTGCCTATTATTTCCTATTAGTTGGTAACTTGTTCCCTTTTTGCTTTCATTTTTCACCATGCATCATTTCATCATAATTACCATCACCATGGGACAATTGGTCAATGGTTCAGTGTCCATTAAGGGGTGTCTGTCATGGAGCAACAATCCACTGTGAAGCTAAAGCCCTTTGAAGAAGTTTGAGCATGGTCAGAATGATGACAACATGAAGATAGAGACATTCTTAAACTGGGGCATGTCTCAATAGTGCATGAAAGGATCAAGATATAGTACCGTTAAAATGATTAGTAAGACCTAAGGATTGTATGGACCAAGTAGGATAGTACTGAAAGGGAATCATTCATTAAAAGATACAGAGATATTGCTCTTCTACTTCAAGTTCGTTTGGATGTCAGTGTGTTGCAAGTGGCCTCTCTGTTTTGGAATCTAGCATATTGGTGTTTCACTTTCAATCATAAAGACTTGGTCCCTACTATTGATGAATACACTGTGTTACTCAACATTGAAAGGGCAAAGGTTGAAAGGATATACTGAAAAACATTGAATCCTTGAACCTTTAAGAAAGATTGGCTCAAATCTCAAGGCAATAGAGTCTTAGATTGAGAGTTATATCAAAATAAAGGGGAGTAATGAATGCATTTCACAGGCTAGTTTAAAGGAAGCAATGGCAAGTACCATTGACATCCAAAAAGCCAAGATATCTATGCTTTGGCGATATATGGTCTTGTTATATTCCTCAAGACATTAGGTTATGTTGAAGCTATGGTAGCAAATTTCTTTTCTCGTTTATGCTACAACATTAATTCTGCCCTAACCATCTTTGTCAAGACTATTCAAGTTCTTAATTTTTGTAAGAAAATAGGTACAAGCCATTTCATTAGGTATGTACTGCTCTTTCACATTTGGCTTGTCAGTCACTTTAACCCAAATAAAAGTAGGATACATATTGCTTCTTACCTAGCTTTAGCCCTATCTCTAAGGTACTTGAGAAGGAATGGCCTCAAGACAAATCTGAAGAGCAATGGGTCAAAAAATTCTGAAACCTTAAGGGGGAGGAGGTAACATGCAAGTCCTTTTGGTTTTTCCTAACCGATCATATACTGGTGCAAAGATTATAGTTGTGTGCCAGTGATGGGATTATAAAGAGGTACTTGCTATGCCCCTCTTTTAGTCCTTCGACAATTTTGATGCCGTTAGTTCATCCCCTTTATCCAAGACTTAAAGTTGTGGGATTTTGACAATGGTGAGCCCAATTACAAGTCAAAAGTCCAACTGGCCTTTCATGTATGGAAACAAACTTGCTGCATAAAAAGGCTTTGGAGAGGGAGTGCTATGACCTCAGGATATGATGAATAGAGGATCCAATGAATTAATGACACTGTACCCTTGTTTGGTATTAGGACATCACTAAAGCTAATTGATCAATTTCTCTCTGAAGTTGAATCGCTCAAACGAGAGTTCGAACAAGAAATAACGACCTTTGCCAAAGAGGTTACTCGATTAAAAGAGGAAAATAGTCAATTGAAAATGGACCTCTGCCTCAAGGATGGCGAGATGAACAAGGCTATCCAGGAGAAAAATCACCTCAATGAAAACCTCGAGAGTTTGAAAAAGGCTATTTGGCCCTTAACGAAGGAAGCAAGTTTTGAAGACTCTATGGTTGAATAGAGAACAAAAATTACTACTCCCGAGAAAGAACTATACCAATGGAGAGAAGCTGCTAGGGTTAATAAGGAAAAGCTTGTTAGAACTCAGGTTCTTGCATGAACTTGTCGAAAGAAAAATGAATGGTTAAAAGCTTGAGTTTGGGATTTAAAAGCAAACCAAGCCGAAAATAAAGCTCTGACACTCAAAGTTTAAGATTTAGAGCATTCTCTTCAAGCTTGCCAAGTCCAAGTGTATGCATTAGTGAGAGCCTCCGAACAGCGAGAATAAGAATGGCTTTAAGTGGTTGATCATGCATGCCAAAACCATTAAGACCATTATTGTCGTCTCATAGAGCAAATTCATACAGCTTAGTTGAATGCCGAAAGCATGATGGATGTAGCTCGACCCCTGACACGTGATATCTTGCCCACTAGAGCCCATGAGCAAGATTTGTTGTATTTCTTGGACCATGTAATCAGGTAATGCAACCTTGTTAGGCATTTTCAAATGTAGTCATATGTAATCGGGATATTTTATTGCTTTAATGAAAGATGCTATTGGTGGAGCTACCCCTTAATGCAATTGTTCTTTTCACATTTGCATGACTAACCTAATCTATTTTTCATAGTTTTACTCATTCATTTATTTTCATGATTGCATATTCACTCTTATTGCATTAAACATATGCATGAACATATCATAAAAGCCTAATCTAAAAATAATTTAAAATGAACATGATCTAAAACACAGAACATACAGCTTGCCTTCGGTACAACACTCATAATCGTCAAAGAGTGATGGAAAATGATCATCAAGCCCACATTAAAAGACTCTAACTCATGTATAAAAAGTCCTAAGAGTAGTCATTCTGTAAGAATGAGGAATTCCAAGCTCAGAATACCAAGCTGTTGCCCGATTCGTAGAAGGAAAAAGGGCAAACAAGTATAGTTGAGGTGGGAAAAGATCCAGCCAATCCTAAAAGCAAGCTGAATGGTGATACTAAGGCCGCCAATGCTCAAAAAGGGGTGCTACATAGGCAACATCCTCCAGCGACAAACATCTCACCAACTTAGCATTTATTTACACCAATCTTGTGACATCCCATTTAATTCAAGGATTTCAAGGTGTAAGCTATTCTAGGTGAGGCCTAATTCTCAGACCTTCATGAGCAAATGGAGCAAGAGAAAACAAAGAGGCCCCTAAAAAATAATAAGGTATTCGACAAGCATTAGTCACTAGAGAAGCATTTTCGAGTTATGGAAGGAAGTAACAAGTTTCGAACCATAGACACAAAATCATTAGGGCTAGTTTTAAGTCTAGTTATCTCGCTTAAGTTCAAGGTGCCTGATTTTGAAAAATACAATGGGACTACTAACCCTACTACCCATCTTTGCATGTAGCATCGCAAGATGGCAGAGCATGAAGAGAATGAGAAGCTACTGATCCATTGTTTCTAGGATAGTCTGATTGGAGTAGCTCTCGGTGGTACATAGGACTAGATCCTATAAGAATTCAAACATAGGCAAATTTGGCATGTGCATTCCTTGAACAGTATAAGCATGTGTTTGATTAGGCTCATGATCGCCTCTCTATTATAAACATGGAGAAGAAATCTTCCAAAAGCTTTAGACAGTATGCTCAGAGATAGAGATAAGAGGTAACTCAAGTTCATCCTCCTCTAACAGAAAAAGAAATAATAGTCATATTTGTTGGCACCCTATGAGCTTCCTACTACGAAAGGTTGGCAGGAAGTGCCATGAAAAATTTTATCAATATGGTTCTATTGGGTGAAATGATTGAGAATGCCATCAAAAGTGGCAGGATATCCGTTGGGGAGACATTTGGATCAGTCAAGAAGATAGTAAGTGAGGGTATAGAGGATGAGGTGAATATTGTTGATGAAAATCATGCTAGGTTTAATCAAAGTCTGCATCCACCATAACCTATGTACCTCTTAAGCATGTTAAATACGGGTCTTACTCCTTACTCATTAACATTGCAACTAGTCCATACTACCATGTCTGCTCCTGCAATAAGTTTTGCATCAAATCACGTTCTAAATATGGCCTAGAATGTACAGAACTCATAATATGCACAATGCAAGAGCTTTAAATAACTAACCCAAGATAAACTATTAGCTGGTAAACTAGTGGCCCCAATATTCACAAACCCAAGATAACCACCATACCATAAATGGTATGATGAGAATGCTTATTATGAATGCCACACTAGAACATAAAGTCATTCCATTAAGAACTAAACATTGTTTAAAAAAAAAGTGTAAGATCTGCCAGAAAAAGGAGTGACCAATATTGAGCAGCGTCTTGCACCCAATATTGGGGCCAATCTACTCCTTAATCATGCTAAACCAAGGGTGAATGCGATAATCAATGGGAAAGGTTGTTAGGTTAAAAAAATATTGGAGAAGTCAAAACCTCGATGAGCAAGGTTTGGCAAGCTTTTATGAAAGCTAGAATAGTGACGATGATAAAAATGCCTCTGAAACATCCTGCTACCACTGCAATCGAGAACATGATTTGCAACATTGTCTATTATTCTTGAAAATGGTCCAAGAGATGATGGATTGGTTTGAGATATAGTTCTACAAGGAGTGGGATAGACACGACAACCTATCTATTAATGCCACTTATGAGGAGAGACCTACCAATGATCAGATCTCAAACTATCGATCTCTTATGAGCATGAAAAAGAGATCTAATGAAAGTTTTATGCAGTATGCTGCAAGATGGATGGAAGAGGCTACCCAGATTCATCCCTCACTGACATAAAAAAAGATGATTGTTAGATTCATTAGCACGTTGCAAGCCTTTTAGTATGAAAGGGTAGTGAAAAGCTTCTCAAAAAGCTTCTCAGATGTGGTCATACTCTGTGGGATGATCGATGAGGCTATGGAAAATGGATTAGGTAGAAGGAATATCTACAAAGACAAAGGGAAAGGAAAAATAAAGGCCAGTTGGCAATCAAAGTCTAGCACTGAAGCCAGTTCATCTCAAACTCATACCGAGTTAAACCCAAAGAGAATGGTCATGAAAGAAAACTGCGAGATTATAGAAAACATAAAAGAAGTTAGAATGCCAATGAATTTGATTTGGCAAATCCTGGTGCAACTAAGCTACTTAATGTTGCCAAGAAGACAGAGGAAAGAATTGATGACTTATGTGATTTCTATACTATTTACGGCCATATTTTTCAAACATGCAAAGAGTTTCATGCTATGGTTCAAAGGACAATAAACAAGGGTAGCTTCGAATTCTATGATGAAAAGCAAACCCCTCACACTGAGACTACAAATGCAACATCATTTGTCAACACTATAGAAGTAGAAGAAAAAGGCAGTCCTCCTTACGAGGTTAGGAGGCCATTGATCTTGTATGACAATCGACTAAAAGTCAAAGCCACCCGTGTCCAGCCCACATTGAGGATGATCATTCAACTTCCATCTTTTTTCCCTCATAAGGATGATAAAGTGATTCCTTGGAATTATGAAAACAAAACCTTAATTATCAGGGAATCTAGTTAGCAAACAACGAGCATGGACCTTTTAGGAGCGAGTCACTTAACTCTGAGTGATAGATGTTATCCCTCAGCATCATCAAGAAGTGAAACTTAGTAAAAGAATGCTAGTCTTGTTCCTTAAGCATTGAAATCTATAATAAAAAACTTAGATTCATTGACCTTGAAAGAGTTAATGAATGAGAAAGAAGCTATAGAATTTTTCAAGTTCATCAAACATAGTGAATACAACATCAGCGATCAGTTGAACAAGGAACCCATCATGATATCTGTGTTATCACTACTCTTGAATTCTGAAGCTCACAGGAATACCCTTCTCAAAGTTTTGAATAAGGCTTATGTCTCTCCTGACATTTTTATAGGTTAGTTGGATTGCTTAGTAAGCAACATCACTATCAATGATTATATATCTTTCAACAATGATGAAATCTCGCTTAGAGGGAGAGGAAACTACAAAGCCCTTCATATCACCACGTATTGTAAAGGCACTACATTGCCCAAGGTTCTCATCAATAATGGGTTCGCTTTAACATAATGCCCATGTCATGCTTGAACAAGCTCCTCATCGATGAATCTCATATCCAAAACAATCATATAATTATGTGAGCATTTGATGAAACTTGCCAGAATGTTGTAAGGAATATCATCATTCCACTCCAAGTCAGTCCATGTACTTACGAAGTTGACTTTCATGTGATAGACATTGCTTTATCGTATAACTACCTGTTAGAAAGGCCTTGGATTCATTTTGCTAGGGTAGTACCGTTATTTTTCACTAAAAATTAAAATACATAATCGAGAATAAAGTTGTCAGCATTGGAAGAGAAGAAGATATCATAGTTACTACCTTAAGTGATGGCCCATATGTCAAACCTGACAAAGATATCCCATAATCCTCTTTCCAACCCTTTAAGTTTGTCAATGCTACTTATATCAAGGAAGGGTTGTCAATAGTTCAGCCTTACCTATCAGAGATTAGTCACATGGGTTTGAAGTTGATTATTAGCAAAAATGCCTAGGCTGGAAGGGAACTCGTAAAATGCCTTTAAGCAATTGTTAAAGCCTTAAAAGTGGTCAACCAGATCAATAAAAGAGAGTTGGGATTCAAGCTCAGTGCATAGCAAAAAAGAAGGAAGCTCAGAAGAATCATGAGAAGAAAATGGCTCATTTGTCAAGACAAGACATGAAGGATGAGGCAATGATATTCCCACTGCTTTGGGAAAGCTTTTTCCTAGGAGGACATGTAAATATTGGCTCCACTAATGTTGTGCTCATATTGAACAAAGCATTCGATGATGTCTCCATTAATATGATTGATGAGCCAAAGATGTTAACTACAAGTCCAAAGACAGGTTTGTGCCCTTCAAGGTTTGTTTTGAGTGTTGGACTGAGACTGAAATTCTTGTACTATTCAAGTTTATTTCAAAGTAATGCTATGAACTAAACCTATATGCTCGCACCCAAAAGCATTGCAGGCTCCTTTATATGGGTAGCTTTTGTTAAGTATTATCAATGAAAATGACTAAGCATTATGCATTTATTCTTAGTTCTTATAATTCTTGCCGACCTTAGACTTTTCTCTACATCTTTTTCCACTTATATTATTTCTTTCCATATTTTTAGGTACCCCGATGAAGGTGACATGAATGTTCATACTAAAACTTCAAAAATTGATTTCGAGCAGTCGATCTGTGCCAAGGAGGTCGAATCTGAAAAAGACCTGGAAGAGAACCCCATAGCCCTAGACTTATTGAGACTAGTTAAACAGGGAGAAAAATAGATATTACCTTATAAAGAACCCACTGAAACCATAAACTTTGGAATAAAAGAAAACCCAAACGAAGTCAAAATCGAAACCTTCATAAAGCCATCAACTCGAGCTAGACTAATAAGCCATCAACATGCTTGGATTAGATACCAACATTGTGGTTCATAAACTTCCCCTTAAACTTGAGTGTAAGCTCATAAGGATGAAACCTAAAATGCTTTTGAAGATAAAAAAAAAAGTGAAAAAGCAATTTAAAGTAGGATTTCTTGAGGTAGCCAAATATCCTAAATGGGTAGCCAATTAGTCCTAGTTTCTAAGAAGGACGATAAAATGCGAATGCATATAGACTACATGGACTTGAACCAAGCCAGTCCCAAGGATAATTCCCCTGCCTCACATCAATACCTTAGTAGACAACACTGCCAAAAATGCACTATTTTCCTTCATGGATGGGTTTTCAAGCTATAACCAAATCAAAATGGCTAATAAAAACATGGAAAAGACCATCTTCGTAACCAATGGGGATGTTTTACTATAAAGTGATACCTTTCAGGCTTAAAAATGCTGGGGCAACCTACCAAAGGGTGATGGTAACATTGTTCCATGATCTAATGCATAAGAAAATCAAAGTCAATATGGATGTTATGATCGCCAAGTTCCCAAAAAAAAAGTCAACATGTGGCCCATTTATGAAAACTTTTCAAAAGACTTCATAAATACTAGCTCAAGCTAAATCTTGCCAAATGCACATTCAGTAAACTTTGGGTTTCACTGTAAGTGAAAAAAGAAAAGGGTTTATCCTGTCAAGGTCAATGTCATTCAGAGCCTATCACCACCTTGAACTCAAAAGGAAGTGAAAAGTTTCTTGGGAGGGCTGAACTACATAGCTCGATTCATATCTTAGTTGATAGACAAATGTGATCCAATATTTTGGCTGCTCCAAAAACAAAATCATGGAGAATGGAATGAAGAATGTCAA
>JBBYHK010022320.1:0-10607 GCA_038382065.1 Adansonia grandidieri | reverse complement strand
CCTCTTGACACCTTGATGCTGTTTGGATATGTAAACTCACCATACTTTATTTTTATCATTACACAGCCTCTGTTCATGCATCTTTTGTAATGTTCCTTCCATATTCACATTTTCATCTCATATTTAAATGGTCACCTTAACATGTTTTATGTATGTTCATACATTTTCTTCTGTTTTAAGGAGTCTCATGAAATAAAAATGCTATCTTGACAACTCCAGTATCCTTTCCTTTGTTTAAACATGTTCATATCATCTTCAAACAGACTTTTTGTCACCTTCTTGCATTTTGTCACCCACTTTCATGTTAAAATGTCATCTTTGTATGTATGCATGTTTAATCCATGTTTGTCTTGTGTGTGCTATATTTTGTTCATGATATCTCCATTAAAACGCTTGCTTGTTTCTTAAAACTTGATTTCTAGAAAAATCCCTAAGTTAAGTTTATGCTACCTCCAACATATGAATAATATCATGGACTTAATGTTTTCATAAAATTGGTCTTTCGATCTTAGGGGTAGATCAACTTTTTAGCGCTGCATTCATGGTGAAATAAGTTTTTTTTTTTTAAAAAAGATCTGTTTTAATATTAAACTTTGATCGTAAGTCCATGTTCCTTTTAGTGACATAGCCAATGGGTTGTTCCATCGTCCCAAAGTACTCTGAGATTGTGGAATGAACTTGTGAAACCCACGTTACTTTCTGTCATGAATGTTTGGACGTCCTAGACCCTGAGTCTATCTTTGAAAAAACTAGAATATTGAATAAACCCTCTATTTTTGTTCTGGTAACATTGTAGTCCAGATTTGAAAAATCATTTTTGAACCACAAAATGCTTTCTTAGATTTTTCTAATATTTTCCCCCTATGGGGCATCGAATTAATTTTCTAACAATGTCTTATTTGCCCTCTAATCATCCCAGATAAAGGAGTTATGATTTTTCAAACTTTTGCTGTCAGAACCCCTAGAACCAATATGCAATATTTTGTTTGGGCCATCTTGGCCCTTCAAATGATTTTTATGAAATTTTTAAGCATTTTTCCTAAAACTTTCACAAAATTTCTTTTTCGAAAAGGTATTGTTCATGATCTAATAATTCTGGACAAGCTTGGAACGATTTTCTAAAGTCCATCATGCTCTTTTCCTTGTACAGACTACTAATGTCGAGACAAACTTACCTTCAAAAATGAATTCTGCCTAGAAAGTGATTTTCTTGGATTTTTATGTATTTTTACATTAAACTTTATTGAGTTGCCTTTCCAATGGTACTTTATTTACCCTCTGAAGCCTTTAAGGGCACCCAAAAAAATTTGGGAATGGAGATGACATGATGTTGTCTCCTGTTTTCAACTTAATTTTTGAATCTCTTTTTATCAAGACATTCAAATATCGCAAAATGCATCCAATTGGTTCCCCTACAATACTAGCCCATTTTGACTCGGGTCAAGGCTAAAAATATAAAACTATATAAAAAAAGATTTTATATTAAAATTTTTGGTAGTGTAGATACTTTAATTCCATTGCTCCTAGGGAACACTTCAACCTCGTTTTTAATTAAAAATCTAAATTTTCTCTTTATTCCTAAATATTTTTCTAACTCTATCTTTGGGAATATTCCAACCCACTACTTCAAGGGGATACTCTAATCCTATTTTTTAATTAAAGATTCAAATTTTTTCTTCATTCATAAATATTTTCCTAACTTTATCTTTAGGAATACTCCAACCTCACCTCTCCGAGGGGATACTCCAAGCTTACTTTACCTTGAAAAACCAAAAATTTTCTCTCTTTGCGGTGCCTCAGACTGCTTTTATTAAAATCATCTTTGCCCCTCAAATCACCATCGAATCCAGACTTATCTCTAAATTGTCATCTCGATTGTTCTTCAATAATGGAAGGCAATTATGATATACATTTCAATAATCCCTGCTTTTTTCATATTCTTTTGTTTGTGATTGCTTATTTATAATGTTATTATATTTCTCCTTTTTCATCTTACTAGCACATTTCTTTTTGTAATGATTATCATGCATTCATGTTTAAAATTTATTTTTTTCATAAAATTTACAAGGCAATGTTCCGTATTGGTATCTCTCTAGTACCTAATACGAAACATTCAATTTTTTTAATCCAATCTAGACATTATTTTCACAAAAAGCCCTATGTTCCTCACATCTCCGAGGTGCATAGGTGATCTAATTTTCTTTAAAAACCCAAATTTGTGTTTCCATCAAAACTTCATGCATTTAAGAGGATTATATCTAAATAAAGACTAAATGGAATCGATTTAATTGAGACCAAAGTGAGACATAATTAGTAGGTACCGATTTCGGGCGTCGTGGGGATGCTAATTCTTCCCCGTGCGTAACCAAGTCCCAAACCCAACCAACGAATCTCTGAGCTTTATGGACTTTGAAATTGATGTTTCGAGTTTCATAACTCAAAATATTGATTTCAATAGGTATCTGATTCTGCCTAGCCTGAAATGATTGGTTATGACTCCAAGTTTATGGCCATTTCATGGTGGCCATCGAGACTAGTTGGAAGAGCAATTTGCCTAATGGTATTTTCCCATTCCTTCCTATTATTATGCCTAATCTAAATCCCGATCATGGGATAACTCAAAGGCTCGACCACAACCAACCATCATTTATTTTTAAGTCCAGTATGCTTTGCCCTTCGGATCATCCGAAGTTTTAAAGGTGGGGCATGTGGCGACAATATAAAATGTGTAATTTAAGAACTTATTATAGAACAACAAATAGTGAAATCGATAAAAGTTTACAAAATTTTTTAGATGTGATTAACTAGTTGTAACTTCAGCATGTTTTTGTTAGTACTCAAAAAAATAAAATATCTGTAATAATAAATCAATAAGAAATTATGTTATATATTGTCAGTTTAATTTTAAACTTCACAAATGAAGTTAGTATGGAGACACATACACTTTAATATATTATTTAAAAAAAAACTAATTTTAAAAAAAAAGTGAGGCATTTGACAATTTCTTAATACCATTTATGCAATTAAAAAGTTTTACTATGAGTGTATCAAAAATGTCCTCTCTATATATATTATGTATTAATAATTTCTCTATAGATAATAAATTAGATAAGTAGGCGGATAATTATTTTATACGTTGGCAGTGTAAAGAAAAAACCCCATAAGCGGTGTTAGTAAAATGCCAAATGTCTTATAAAGTATATTTAAAAAATAAATAAATGGGACACATGTCACCCTATAACCACACTTGTAAAGTTTTTTCATTATCATGTTTGTATATAAGATAATTATCCTAAGTAGAATATATATATATATATGTATATATATGCACTACTATTTGAATCCTTTAATTGCTTCAATTTTATTGTTGTTAAAAATACATTGAATACGATGATGACACAAAAAATAACTTAGATGAGAGTTAAAATTGAATTACTATGACAAATTGGCAAAAAATAAGAACTTGAAAAAGTTTAGATATAAAATAACACAAATATAACATCAACACACAAATTTAATTCATCATATGCATATTGGTTGTAGAAAAATGAAATGGATATCAAAATATAAACATAAAAACTATCATGTACTCATAACATTATCTAGTATAGTTTTTGTTCTACTATTTAATTATCATAATTTTTCCCTTTTACTTTAGCACTTAAAAAATTTATTTATGTTAATCAATTTCATATAATTATTAATATTTTAATTTTTTTGATAATTTATCAATATAATAATCTTTTATTAAATGAATTTAGAGCTTAGCTTAATGAGTTTATGCAACTAATTGACATTTAGTAGATTTAGAGTTCAAATCCCAGCATCTTCAACTTTTCCTTTATCCTCAGGCTACGACCTCTTTGTACAAAAAAAATCTTTTCTTCAATATTATAAATAAAAAAGTAATATGACCTTATTTAAAATAAATTAATTATTGTATAACATGTGACAAAATTAAGACTTATTTGAATAATGTTACATATAAACATGACATGGAAAACAACTAAAACATTACATGATGCAAAAATGACTTGAATACGTGAACATATCAAAATTTATATAACAAAACATGACAAAATTGAAAGTAATTTGAATAAAATCTATATAATATGAATTATTAACGTTTCAAAATTTATATATACTAGCTGGATAACCATGCAATGCTGCAGATACATTTTTATTATTAATTTTGCAAAGGTATAAGCAACTATTGGTTAGCGCTAAATTTAAATCATATTCCAAGAAAGCATTTGATTGTCACATTGCATTCACCTGTACTATTTATAACTAAAAAAAGGATTTTCCTATAGAAAGCACATATAGCTAATAGGTATTTTTGCAAGAAAAGTGTACTTTTTTGCATAAGCATAATGCTTACTGGAATAGTTGGAGACCAAGTACTTAACGACTATGTTTGCCATTTTGCAAAATTGTGTAAAAACATTGCCTTATATTAAAGCCATAAAGCACATAATCTAGATACAATGCATACCAACCATGATTATATGTATTTCATCTTATAACTTTACTTTTTAAATTATATTACTGGAATAGAAACCCTAAAATCTATAAAAGCTATTTTATTCTCTAAAATAAAATTCGTCTCTTCATAGATAATTCATTATGCTTCCAATGTATAGCAGAAAAATATTAAAAGAAGTTTTGAGATATTCACATAAACCAAGACTATTCATAAATAAATGTTTGCCAGTAGTAAGTGATTTAAATACAACCAAGGAGCTGTCAAACTTCTAGATAGAAAATGTAATGCAAATTATTGCAATCAAAATTACTAGTACTCTTGAAAACATCACTGATGAGAAAGAACCTTTAGTTATAAGCAAAGTCCATAATCTCAATATTAAAAAAGTCACTCTATTAGAAAATTAATACAATAATCTATCTTAACTGGGCAATTACATATTAAATTTGAAACAGGCATGTGATTTTATATCTTGTATATGATGCACTCATTTAGCAATCAAAATTATGGTTTCAGTGTTTTGTTTTTGTAATAATAATTTTTTTTTATGAACAACTATTGTTTATGAATTTGATATTTTTCAACATTGCAGAAAATTAAGTGCATCATATTGAGTCCAAGTATAATTTGATGCTGACCTTGATTAGCTTTTTAATGAAATGCCCTATCGAATACAAAGTTTTGTACAACATCCAAATAATCTAGTCATAATTCGATTAAGTTCACTCGAAACAGGTGCTATAATACTTCTGCTATGTTTCTACAAGAAAAGTCTAATTTGACAAAATACTCTAATGGTGCCTACAAATTGAAACCAATCTAAAATTAGACAAAGCAAATATAAAATATCCATAGGGTCGCAAACATAAATTTGTTCTCTTGACATGCTTTAGAATACTTAAAGGACGTGGTTTAGTTTCAAAATGAAATTCATATGTCAGTAAAATTTTTGCTTCCTAAAAAGTTAAAGGGGCTAAGTCTCATAATTAGATTAGCCAAGAATCTTTCATATCTTCTTTCTTATCTCCTTCTACAACAATAAGTTACTTGCAAGTACACTGAGGAAGAGGCATGCCAAACAATTGAATTATAAAACATGTAAGTTAATTCACTCATCTATATAATATATAAACATATCAAGAAGAACAAATATATTCTATGCACCAATCATACAATGAAAAATCATCAAAGAAAGTAATTATAGTTGAACATGACTTGCAGGCCATGCATTTGGATTTATCTTACCAATGCATATAAAATCAATTATTTGATTGAGGAACTATACACGACTAGGTTCACATTGAAAAACATAAAACAATACAATAAATTAATAACAAATATAGTGAAGCCTTCGAAAAACACATTATTTTAAACATTGGGCGAATCACAAAAAAATTCCAAAAGGAAACCCTTCTTATGCAAATTCTGTTCAATTTAGCCTTAGAGAAAAGTTTAGAGAGCATTATATATATATATAAGGTCCTTAGTTGCAGATCTTGACATTACCATGGTTCCTATACATAATCTGAACAATATAGCTGGAAGTTTGGTTACTAATTAAGAAGTCTTAAACTACCTGAAAAGAACAAAAATTGGTGGCTTTTAAATACTCGTATACTATAAGTCTAAATTGAGATGAATTCAAGGAATATTGATAGAATAAGCTTCCTATACAATAGAAGATTAAAACTAAAAAATGTCCATATATCAACTTAATTAATAAGCTAAAAATTACCACATATGTTAAGATCTATCTTAACTTTAACCACAATGAATTATTCAATGCGAGTGAATGTTGTAATCATATAATCCAAAAGCCATAACATAGAAAATTCTTGCTATAGGAACTTTAAAGATCAAATCTATTAAATAAGCCTTTTTCTTTTCTTTTATAAAAACTCTTTGAAGATAAAGCAAATTTTTAAATAGTGATTGATCCATACTTAACCTAAAGGGAGTTAGCTTAAATTCATTATGCACAGAAAACCCTTTTTATAAACAACTCTTTAAAGACAATGGAACATCTTAAAATAGTGATAGATCCATACTTGACCTTTTTCTACTTATCTTAGTTGCTTTAGTTTCAAAATTTATAAAAATTTCATAAGTGCTAACATCTTTAACAAGAAAAATTAGAGAAAGGCTAATAACTTTGTATTCTGGTTAACCTTTCTTTTCATGTTTTGTGTTCTATTCTTTCATCATTTAGCATCCAAATAGAAAAAAATTAAAAAGAAAAAAGAAACTTTTATTCCTATTGATTCTCCCATTACTCTAACTGCAAGCAAGGATAATAAAAAGCAAAAAGTATATATTCAATCTAATAATTAAACATTTAATTGATTGATAATATTATTTTCCTTTACCAAGGAAAACCAAGAGTCTTGAATATTCTTCTTTCTAACTTATGGTTGAAGTTTTGAACTATAAGTTTTCTTGTATTTGAACTTCAACCATAAGAATTCATATTCAATCATTGTAAAGAAAATCAATACGAAGGCCCTAATAGATTATATACTAATTATACCAATTATCATTATAAAGCATGAAAACTTATTGCAAAGATTGGTTCCAATGTGATGTTATTGATAATGAAATGCCAAAACCTATCATATGTAAGGTGGAATTAATCAAAATAGTGCTGCCATAACTATCTGAATTAGCTTGCTGAGGCTTTTGTTGAGCTCTTTGGAAAACCATAGAGCTATTTTTAAACTTCTCACAAGAATAACTTTTTTGATATCTACCACATTAGCATCCATCCAAAGCTTCCTATGTTAGCAATCCCTATAGAACACGTAGAGAACACATTTTAAACATGTTTTTCGAGGATTCTCGCTATGCCTCTCCATAAATTCCAATGTGAATTCTTCTACCATTGTAAAAATTTTTAAATACTTTTAAGTATTATTATTAATTAATTAATTAAAAAAGAAATTTAATTTTGTTCTCTTTCTTACTTTCTCAATAAAAAAATGTGATTGATTCAAAAACTTGTATCATTAATAAAATAATAAAAAATGTTTAAAATACAATACTTGTTGAACTTATTAGAATAGAAAAGAATGACAAACAAAATCTACAATTAAACAAAGAAAAAATAAGAATATTAAAAAATATAAGTTGAATCACGAAGAAAAATACTATCATCTCTAAAAAAAATAGTATCATGGAAATCAAAGTAAAATTCATTAAAAAAAAAATAGAGAAGACGTAGGTGACTAACTCTTTCCTATCTATTTGCGTAGTTGACATGAATCATGGCTTCCTTGATCTGGCCATCTATTCTTGTGTTGCCTCTATTTGTTACTTTTTTTCCTTAAAAATATAAGTTAAATTAGAAAGAAAAATTATCATTATCTCTAAAACTAATGAAAAAATAGTATCATGAAAATCAAAGTAAAATTTGCAAAGAAAAAAAATAGAAGACAAGGGTGATTGACTCTTCTTCGCAATTTATATCATCAACATCAATTGTGGCTTCCTTGGTCTAGCCATTCATTCTTGCATTGCCTCCATATCTGGCTTTTTCTTTTTCTATTCTCTTCTTCTCTTTTTTTCTTTCATGTATTATACTAAGATTAGACTATTATCTAATATCCAGTAAAAGTTGGTAAAAAATTTGAAGACTGAAAAAGATAAGAGCAAGTGAGAAATTGATTGAAAGATGAGAGCATATGAGGAAAAGAAAGAGTTGATCACGAAAAACATATGGTAGGAAAGAAAAGAAAAAAAGTTCCATCGTAAGTTAGGAATTAAGAAAGGCATAGCCAAAACTTCACGTTTTGGCAATCTAAGGCAGAAAAAAAATAACAAATTTGTCTTGAATATTTCAAAAATATCGTTTGAGTCCTTTTGGGACTCAAAAATCAATAGATTGTATATATATATAGATATGTCATATATATAACATGATTATACCATAATAAAAACATACTTTAATACGTAAATTTTTTATTTTGCTTGAACAAAATTAAAAAAAGAAAAAAAGACAATTACTTGTTATGTTTCATGATTAAAAGTTTTCCCTTTTGATTCAATAGGATAACTTTTATACATTTTTTATGATATGAATTACGTTTCGCTTAATCATGGATTCATTCCCTTTTTTTCTTCTTATATATTATATTGAATTTAATATTTCTACGAAATGATGCTTTTCAGTTTCTAAAAACAAATTTTGTATCTATGCTACTACATTATGGTGTTTAGGATCAGCATATCCAACTACATCCCTACACGTTTATCAAAGAATTGGTAATTTTTGACATGCATGATCAAAAAATATAAACAAGATAGAGACAAATAACTAAAATATGATATAATACAAATATAACATGCATATGATATGAATTACAAATATGTCAAATTCTGCATAAAATGAATCATTAACGTGTCAAAATTATATATTTATATATAATAACTCTAGCAAGATTATGTTTAAAAAAGTAATAAAAACATAATACGAATAGATGTTTGTTAATAAAAATATATTTATTTATAGCCAAACTAGCTGGCTAACTCTATATTCTGTCTATCAATTGCTTCATTCTAAACCAATTATAAATAATTGCAAACTAGAAATTTGAGGCCTTAGACTCATTTCTCCCTTAATTGTTCATTATCTTTTCTATGCAAATGACTAAGAAATTCTTTATTTGTTAGAAATCACACCATAACCCACAAAAAGCACTCAATAAGAAAGAATAGAAGAACATAAATTTTAACTTAGTTTAGTTTCTTTGGCGTATGTCTATGACCTCAAAAAGGGTAAAATGAACTTTTCTAATAAAAACATTACAACTTGTAACTTTATCATGAATAAAACTATAAATGCTCCTCTCAATATCTTGTAATTTTCGCACAAACCGCTAAAAATCTCCTTTTAAATAACTTGTAACTTTTACATGGACAAAGTTACAAACCTCCACAAAAATAATTTTTAACTTTTTCACAAATAAAGTTATAAAGCCTCTAACAAATAACTCATAGCTTTGACACAGATAAAGCCATAAACTATTTTCACAAAATATCACTATCGATCATTCCAAAAATTGAATACAACCTCTCTAACATATAGCTTTTTGTCTCACAAGTAATATCTTTCCTTAAAGGCCCAAACCTTATTTATCGGTGAATGCTCCATTTTGGCTTAGCATGAAGCAAATTATTTTTTAAATGAAATTTATAAAATCTTCATTAATATTATTTAATGAAGTATTATCACAAAATTAAACATGTTGATGTTAATATAATCGGATTTGTTATTTATTGGTAATACGATAATTTTTAAAAATATGATGATAGTGATGTCTTTCAAACTAACGCACAACTTGCATTTGAAATAGATTTCATTTAAACACTTTTTGTCTTTTCGAAATTTGATGAAAAAACATTCTCTTAATTGTTAGTTACTATGTTAATTAGGATAAGACTCTCGCTATGTTTGAATTGTTTTTATAAAGTAATGTATTCATTTCAATTAAGTAATTGAAGGTGTTTGATCCGATCTTAAAAGAAAAAGAAGAAAAAAATAAAAAAATAAAAGAAAAATATATTATAATTAGTAGTAAGTATTATTAATATTAAAATAATAATTTTATGTTAATTATAAAAATTAAATATGTAAAATTAATTATTTATAAATTATATAATACAAATATATTTAGAGTCCTAATTTTAAAAAATATAAATAAAATATATTAAAACTTAATATTATATCCTTAATATTAATTTAATAATTTTATATTAATTATAAAATAAATATATAAGAATTTTTTATTTTCATTACTTTTTTATATAGCCCATTAAAGGGCTTACTTTAATTGATAGTATCAATTGTATGATTCTTCAGTCAATTGACTTAGATTTTAAATTGAATTACAATAATAAACTATGCAAAATATCTTTATTTAAAGATAATTTTAAAGTAAGGTATAGATATCTAAAATTACTAAATTTAATTTAGACAAATAATAACTCCTAGCTATTATAGGACAAGTAACATAAAATTGGACATTATTTGAATATTATTAATTAGATCTTACAATTTACGATATAACAATATTATTAGGCACAAGCATAGTATAAAAAATATTTAAAACATAATACGAAAAATAAT
>JBBYHK010022309.1:0-10608 GCA_038382065.1 Adansonia grandidieri | reverse complement strand
TTATTTCATATTTGAAAATATTTTTCATATATATAAATTAAAAATATTCAAACTCCGATAAACCCGAAATGGTACACTAAAATATACTAGTACCGGTATGTACTTGTACCAAAACAAAAATGGTACGCCCACCGGTGCGGTACTAACTACCTTGCAACAATTAGTAATGATAAAACATTTATAAAATATTTTCATAAATATTTATTATACTAATATTAAAATATTTTATATAATAATATACATCGCGTAGACAATTAATTTTATCTTAAAATTGGTCACTAAGCTATTGGCCCAAAAAAATTGTCATTGAGCTTATTTTCAACTTGGTTTACGTTAAAATGAAATTTTAAAGTTTGAATTTTATATAGCATATAAAGTTGCTTGTTTACAAAATTTAGATAATTTTTATTGACTTCAACCTTGCCAAGTTAATGATGATTTCAAGATTAGGGCTAGTACTTGGAGTTCAATTTAAGGTAATCATATTATATTGGTAAGTGTATCATTTTTATTATTATTTTGACACTTATATGTATTGTTATTACTGCATTTTGATCTATCATTTCAGAATTATTGGCATTTTTAAAGTTTTTTTTCATATATAGTCTATCTTTAACTTGTCTAATAAAATATATATTAATAAACTTGTGAAGATACTTTAGTTACATTTATTCATATATATTTATGAACAAATATCAAATTTTTAAAATTATAAATATTTAATATCCAAAATTTTTAAAATCAAATAGAAATAAATATAAAAGTATTAGGAATATAGTAAATTATTATTAATCAAGTTTTTATAGTTTAATTTAATGAATATATTTTATTTTCAATGAAATTATGCAAAAAAAAAAATAACATTAGGGAAAAAGTATTAGAAATATCAAATAATTGAAAAAATAAAATAAAAAAAGATGAAAATCTTGTATGGATTGATATGAGGTGGTTCTAGCTAGTATGAACAAATAAAAAAATTAAAATGATACAATACTAATACCATAAATATTTTCTTCAAAACTATATCAATTAGTACCACACTACCATTGATACCATATAATACCGAGAATCATGGCTCAATTTCACTTTTTATAAATATTTTGACCATTTTAGTATGATTATTTATATAACTTTTATTAATTTAGGTCTTGATTAGCACAGAATAAGTTAATGGATGATGTCAAGATTTGGAGCAAGTCTAGTCAACAGAGTTCAAATTCACTTTTTACAAAATATTTTATCACTTTATTGTGTTTGAATCATTTATAGCTTGCGAGCCCAATTTCATTGTGACTAAAATCAATTGTATTTTTGGGGTTTAAGTCTTAATCATTTCAGACCTCATTTTCCTTTTAAGTTTGTATAAAAATAATTTTTTCATGCTTTAAAATCTTAATCTTGCAATACCATATCAAACTTGGTTAAACACTAAATTCAACTATCAAACCTCAAACCCTAATCAAACTTAATCCCAAGCCTTTACTAACCAAATCCAAAAAACTTTAACTGAAATTCAAAACCTATGTAAACCCTAATTGAAACCCAAAATTCCATAAACCCAACAAAAAGCTGTAAGCCCAAATTCCCCCCTTAAAATATAAAGGTTTAAAAATAAAAAGAAAAGAAACCCAAAAATATTACTTTTATGGTGAAAAATTAAAAAAATGAAAAAGAGGATTGGAAGAGATGCAAAAACCTTTCATTTGATTGGATAAGAATAATAGGTCTAAATGATGCCAAAATGACACTATCTCAATTTAATTTTGTCATACCGTACCAAATACAAATTTTAACATGCTTAAATTAATTTATGGGAGTTGCCATCAATTATTCCTATCTAGGTTTGATTAATCCTTTTTTATGTAATCCTAAGCTTGACAAAAGTATTAAAAAGAATAGGTCCTAGTTTACTTACCAGAATATGGTTCAAGAGTTTGTTTATGTTTGGGGAAGGATCGACACCTCAAATCGCCTATCTAAAGGTACCTAATTAATCTCAAATTATCCTAAATTAGTTTTATCTAAATGGAATTAAATTTACCATAATTTTAATTAAACAATATTTTCCTAAATTAATTAATTAGTTAATAGACAAAGGAAAAAATTCTAATCATGGACTAACTATTCAAATAAAACTTGAAAAATAATAAAAATATTAATTAATAATCATGTATAAAAATCAAAACATTAAAATATGACATCATGATGACATCATTCATGCAATCACCAAAAGCCTCAAAAAAGACTGGTCGTTTCAACTGGTTGGACCAAGAACTAGAAGTTCAACCGATCTAGAACTATTAAAGAACTGGATTTCAATTAAACCAGCTTAAAACTAATTCAATTGGTTAAAAATAACTAAAAAATCATAAAAAAAACTAACTCAAAACTTGCCTAAAAGTTTAGGTAGGGGTCAAAAACTTAAAAAAAAATGGTATGTAGATTGGGGATAATGCATGGACCTATGTACAGGTCCTAACCCCAACCCACATATTCATACAGACAAATTTCATTTGTAAAATTAGTTTAAAATATATAGTACCTTGTCAATAAAACTCTTTGATTCAAGATGAACAGTTACCTAAATCAAATTCTGATGCTATACTGTCACATGTTGCTACCTAGAAAAACATAGATCACTAGAAAAATCACGAACCCAAAAATTAGTATTGAAATCATCCACCTTGCCAAAAAAACACAGAAAAGAATTCCAACTTTTTTGAAAAAATTTGGCAAAAAACTTAAAACTTCATAGAAAAAACAAAAAATTTCGTAACATTCCCTTGTAAAATCTCCAAACAAAGCACTCAAAATTCAAGCTAAGAATTCTTGATCTAGATGAGTTTTTTTTTTTTTTTTTAAAGAGCAAGAACAATCAATATTTTATGAATTTTATTCACTTTTGCTCTTGTGTTTCTTTCTTCATGTGTTTAAAAACTGAGAGTAAGCTTCTTTCTATAAGAAAATCCAAGTAGAGTCTTGGGTTAATTTGGTTAGGAACTTTTATTTAAACTAAAGTGTATTTTCAACTTAATCAAAAACTTTTTTTTCATATTAATCTTAAAATTTTTAATCATAATCCAAAGAATTTTAATCTCAATCTAAAAGGTTTTATTCCCATCCAACTTATTCCCTTTTTTTCTATAATTTTTATTTTTATTTTATTGTATTTTTCTCAGTATTTTTCATTTTTTTTAGATTTTGAAATTAAAATTAAAACTTAAATTAAAGACAAAATTTAATTTGAACAAAGTAAGTGTCTACAGGTACCCTCTTTATGCATTTTTTATGAGACAGAGAATACACAAAGACATAAACGCCCTCCAATCACCTTGATTTAAATAATCATAAACATTAGAAACATAAATACTAAAGATACGCCTCTCAAACGAGCCATAAACTAAAAAATGAAAAAAATCCTCCATCCAGGCTTTAACTTTAAATGAAAATCTCCTCCATTAAGGCTTCAACTTTGAAAATGAAAAACTCATCCATCAAAGAATTAACTGTAAATGAAAAACTAAATTTGGTATATAAAGAATCTAAAAAAAAAACCTTACATTAAATCCAAAGCAATTCGTCATTCTCTTATAGTTTGATACCTTGAATCTTAATTCTCATCCACATCTTGCTAGATATCTTTCATGATTTTCTTAAATGCACTATATGAATGAATGTAATGTCATACTTGAATGTTATGCCATGCTTGAATCCATCAAGTTTTTGAATCTCTAATCCAAGTAAAAATTCTCAAGCTCATCATTTCATCATATCATTTTAAATTGGGCTTTTAGCCTACTTAATCAAATATCCCTATCTCTTAACTATTTGAAAGTTCACTTTTTCTTAAGAATCTCTTTCTTTAAAAACCCTCAAAATATTGGTCATTCCTTACTTCATGTCTTATCTTATTACTATCTCTATCCTTAATTTTCTTATAAAAATAATGCAAGGATCATAAAAATATCATTCTAATTTATCAATGATCATTATTCTAACTCCATAATAAATGCAATGCACTAATATTCCCTTGTTCATCAGAAGAGTATAAAGCTAGAAAACCTCCTCGTGAAAGGCTTTAGAACATCTTTGTGAAAGGCTTTAAAACATCTTTATAAGAGGCTTTGAAAACAATAACTTCAAGGAAGGGTCTTAAAAGCTTTGACATATTCTTTGATAAAAGTTTAACAAAACCTCGTTGAAAGAAAATTAACCAAACATCCTTGAAAGATCTAGAAAATATTCCTCCATAGAAGCTTAACAAATTATCCTCAAGAAAAGTGTTAAAATCTTATATAATATTCATAAAAGTTTATCTTGGAAAACCTTTTCTCACACGAAGTTCAAAATGAGAATATACTCAATCGAAATTAAAAAAAAAATCTCATTTCTAAAAATCTTTCCCAATAGGGATTTAAATATTCTATCTTGAAGAGAATCTAATTTCATGCTCAAAATCCAATCTAAAATCTTTCTTATATGATATATTCATGTAATGAATGACATGAATGTAACACATAAAATATAAATGTCATGAATACCATGCGCCACAACGTGATTAGGATATGAATTCCAACCAGTCGAACTTAAAAAGGTGAGTAGACCCCTTGTACCTATATATCTATCATTTTTTGTGTTTAGGGATTGAGCTATCAAGACCAATCGCTTACTTGACTTTATCTTAAATAGTCATTATGAAATGGCCATTTGTCTTGAAGTTATCACTAATCTATTTTGGCTAGGTGAGATTTGTCACCTATCGGCGTTGTATTTCGAGGGTTAAGAAACCCTTAAAAAAATTTTGAGGCCCGCGATAATATCAGAGATCATGTGAAAGTGTTTAAAAGTCAGTTACCATCACGAGTAAGGATTGATCCCTCTCATAATGCCTAAAGATTGAAACCTATTAACTACGTGTTAATTTAAGTCTCCATTTTTATTCAGTTTCAAAATCTGGTATTTAATTAAAATTCCATATTTCAAAATTTTTTAAATTCAAAATTTATTATTTTGTATGAGAAAATAGGATCTTTAATATTCTTTGAAAATTAAAATATCTTTCATGCTCCATCAGAAGGTCGAAGGAATATGAAGGGTCAAAATATCTTCTACACCCCACTAGATGATCGGAGGAATATAAAGGTCTAATTTTAATGAAATTTGAAAAATCTCGATTTTACTCATTAAAAAAATGATATCTCATTATTAAAACAATTTGCCAAACCCTTTCCATATGCTGGAAGACATTCCATGTACCATTTCAAAATCGGAGAAGTTGTTTTGATTTTTTAAAAGTTCTAATTTTATCAAAAATAATAAAAAAACTTATCCGAAGACTTGGACTTGGTTGAAGAGACCAAAATATCTTTTAAGGTACGCAAGAACATTTATACTTCTATTGTTGCAACTCAAAATATTGAAATCCATTAAAAACTGTCACAACATATGATCTCAATAGCAAATTCAACAACATTTAATGGAAAAAAAAATAAAAGTTATCTCTCTATTAACAAGGAAAAATAATAAATGAAGAGGCATGATCGAAATTGACTACAAAGGTAAGATGAATATAATAGCTTAGTAAATAATATTCATCACATCAGATATGTAAAACATTTATATTTTGAATATTGTACAAAAGATAAGACAATATGCCAATTAATTCCTAATGTTGAAGTAGAGAAGCATATTAAAAATTGATCGATAGAATTATAGCTTTAATAGATGAAAAAATAATGTAAATTAAAAATATATTGAATGAAAATTAAACTCTATCAAACCCTTCAACAGACACATTGCATGCAAGCTCTGAACCAAAGGCTTACAAGTATAAAAATAAAGCAAAAATATAAAATTATAGACAACTACAATAAACCGATAAAGATAATAAGGTATAAAGAAAAATTAAAAAATTTCAGTTATCAATTAGCATAATATAATTTTAAGCATTAAACAATATTAAAAAAAAACTTTTAAAAATATCTCTGCATTATTATAGGTTTTTTTCGATGTTAAAATTGACATTAAAATCAAATTTATCTCCCCTGCATAAGTCTTAAACTTTTCTTCACTATCTTCTAAATAAAACAATTAAAGAGGAAAACAATTATGATATAAAATAGTCATTAGACATGAAAAGATCCACAACTACTTTAATATAAATATCATACCTTCACATACGCACAACCAATTATGAATGTTTGTCAAAACTTAGACATTTTTTTATGAAAGGGAAATTCTCCACTTGTTCAAGGCTCTACACCTATATTAAATGTTGATATAGGAATGCTCAAAATATCTCTTGCCGTTGCTGTAAGCTCAAGATATCAAAAATAATTATCTTTCTAATAACCAAGAAAATCAAATGGCTTTATAGTGAGCTCAAGTCTATGCTCATTCAAATAAAGCTCCAATTGTGACTTAGTTGAGTTTGAAATAGATTCATTAAAATCATAACTTTGAAATTCCTATACCAAAACAAGTGAAAAGTTAAAACAAAATTTAATTTAAATTAACTTTAGTATCCAATAAACCATTCAATGAAGGAAATATAAAATCTTAATGAAGTAAAATCAACATTCCTTTTAAGGTTTTAGAAAGTTTTCCTGAACCAAATTGCTTATAACTAAGAACCTTACTTGAGTTTTGAGTTCTTATTTTCTCATAATCCTTAAGCAGTTGTTTGAGTTGGTCAAGAATACTTCTTGTTTTTGCCTCAAAATCAACATCTAAATTCTTTAAAGAAAATCTCATTAATTTTAACTTGAAGTGTAGCTCAAGTATGACTACAAAACCAAAACTGGATGATATTCATCCAAATACTTGTCAAACTATTGTTTCATTAGCCGTATTTTGCAAAAAAAGCTATTCAAACTTTTAATTTCCTTCTTAAAACTAGATTCATTCTTACACATCTTGTCAAAATACAAGTTAATAGTAGGATAATTTGCTCTACAAAACAAAGTAGTAATCTCATAAAAAGGTTTCAAAAACTTAAAAATTCATTTAATCTTATCCAAGTTGTATCTTGTTGGAAGATACTTAAGCTTGTGTTGCGCATCATCCATTGCCAAGTATGCAAAAGCATTATAATCACAGAGAAACCTTTCAAGCATCAAATAAGTTGAATTCCATATAATAGGCATAGCATAACACAATCATTTTGATTCGTACAAGTGAGTGGAGAGATGTGAACATGACTCCTAATTATCAAGTCTGGAGTCTTGAAAAAAGCTACCAATCCCAATATAAGCAAACCCTATTCTCTATCAATGTTACATTTTACTATTAATGTTTTCAAAAGCCTTTAGTTCTTTGTTTTACAACTTTAATTCAAAATTAAAATGAAATAAGAACCAAAAAATATTTATGACAAAAATAATAAGACTTACATGCATAAAAAAGTTAATTGAAATAATCTTCTAAGACAAAAAAAACTTCAAATAGGCACTTGTAAAACAAAGTGAAAAAAATTTAAAAAATCTTTTTATAATTTGATTAATAAAAAGCAAAAAGGAAAATACTGAAAAAAGAATTTTGGGTAATGGGTAACAAAAAATTTTGTAATTATTTTTCTTTCTTTCTTCCAATACAGAGAATTAACCTTGCTTGTGAGAAAAGTCAGAGAGATCAGAAAAGCTATATGGATTTGAAAGAAGTAAAAAACTTAAGAGAAAGGTTTTCTTTTGGCAAGGAAGAGGCTATTTTTTTTTGTTAGGAGGAAGAGGCAAAGCATAGCATAGTCACAAACAATAAAATACATTAACTCATTAAATAAATAGGTTTTCATCACTTTTATTGATTTTGTTAGGCAACAACATAGTTTTAGCCTTTTAAGATTTTTTTGTTTTAACCCCATTTATGTTTTATTACTTTTATTAGTTTTGTCTTTTAATGTTCATGGATTAAGATATTAAGAATTTATTACATTTGTTACTTTTGTAATTCATTTTTTTTTAATTTGTACTTTTTTATCATTTATATTTTCATAGATAAAATTTATTCTTAATGACATTTAAAATATATAATACAAATTTTGTTAATGATATTTACAAAAAAGTTGTTACATTATGATATTCATTTAAGTAAAATTGATAATTTAATTTGAAAAATAATCCGATAATGCAAAAATCCAAAATTAAGTAAAAAAAGATATTTATTTTTATTAAAAATAAATTTTTAATATATTTTAAAAATTAATTTTTATATTTTAATAAAATTTTAACTAAATATAACTATAGCAAATAATTAATATAAATTTCATTTTAAAATTAATAAATTAACATAAATGATTTATTTTGTTTTATTTTATATTTGATCTAAATTTAATTTTAAAATTGATTAATTAACATAAATGATTCAAACTTATATAACTCTAGTGCCAAACTTATAGTGTATGCCTTTAAGCCAACCAAATTAGGACATGGGATGCACAGTCAATTAACTTCATAACCGTTACTAGTTTAGTAACATAAAGTTTTCCTTCATGTTAATGGCATGATTGATAATCATGAGATGACTAATTGAATGAACCCACGAAACCTAAAAGGACCTGCAAAGGAATTGTAAAGTTTTGCAATTATGGGATTTTTTTGTATCAAAGCCTAGTTAATCAAAATTTTTTGGTGGATGGGAATTGGTAATGTTCAAAGACAAACTCTTGTTTTGTCTTCTTACGTAAGAAGTAAGCAACTTATCTTATAGGCTGAAGTATGTGAGATGCTTAGGATTACATAGGGTGCTTATTTTATGGAAATGAGCTCACTAAACCTCGCTCATATGAAAACTCTATTTGGTATTAGTCACTCAAGTGTTTATAGAATATGTTCTTATGTGCCAATCATACATAATAGTCTTCAAACTTATGGTAGTAAGTCATTTCATAAAAGGAATGACATACTTAAAGATCATTATAAATGGGTCCACATAGGATAAAAGCCTACGGTAGGGTGGTTTTGGGTATGTATGAAGCATATGGTAGATGAATAGTGATCTAAAGAGGATTCAAATAATCTGCCAAAGAAAAATAAAAAAATTTTGGTTTAACCAGATTCGAAGAATTGATTAAGTCAAGGTTTGGAACCTTTGACCTTAAGATAAAATTTTTCTGCCTCTCGAGTGCTTGATAGTATTTGCAACTTGTCTTTTAGGACTCCTTAATCACGTTGCAGATCGAACGCACAGTCGATTGTAACATGATAAATTGAAATAAGTGTTATCTTTCTCAATGAAGATGACAACGATAATTAAACTTAGAGGAAAAGATGAAAACGAAATAATTTTGATTCTTTGTAGAAAAACTTCTCCAGTTTCAATTTTCCTGTGCAAAAAAAAAACACAAAAACTGAGTTGTTGTAACCATTTTTCTATATCCCTCAAAATTAAGATAAGATCTTTTTTGAATTTTCAACTAGGATAGCCATCTAACATTCAAAATTTGATAAGAATATCTTATCCAGACTATATAAAACTTGGCTTGGCTTTAAACACTTATAGGCTAGGCTCTAAAAGGATAAGGCCTACTTAACTTTTAGCCAAAACCTAAGCTCACGCTTGGCTTGATTCACATGTGCTCGCAACCAAATTTTTTCCTCTTCAATGGGTGTTATGAGAATAATTTCTCATTCACCATGGATATCAATCGTGTAATGTATTTGTGCATTGTGTATCTACATATGACAAAATGATGTATTATTCTATGTATTAATATTATACACACTTATAGACTTATTGATATCCAACAATCCCTCACATGAATAGAAATGTCTGAATAAGATGACAAACTGAATTAGAATATGAGGGAGAATAACTTGAAGAGTTATTGCATCAAGATAGGTAGCTTTTGGCTTTGAACGTTCCATAGCAACAACTATTAGATTTACTTAGTTAACTAGTGAACTTGATATCTTAAACTATTTAGTTTTTCTTGTAAACCAAGAGAATAAATGTCACACAAGCCTTCTTCCAACATCTTTAGTTCTCACAGTTGTATTCATTTTGGACATGTTGGTTCTCACAGTTGTATTCATTTTGGCCCCAAACATGTCCTGGCTTTAGAAAGTGCTTTAGAGAGTTTAAGCTTATCAATTCTCATAAAAATGGCCACGTTTCACACTCACATAGATAATTTCTTATCAAGAGTATCCTACAACACCTTTTGATTTTATTAAGCGATAAGAATCATTATAAACATAGCTTAACCTAACACATTTTCAAACAAAACTGATTCCACATGAATGGATCAGAGTGTTTAACTCTTTCAATGCTTTTACTAAGATAACATAACTCAGCTGTCCATTTTGTAAACACCTAATTTCATCCGAGCCTTTTTTTCGCAGCCCTAAATATCTAAGATTGAGAACCTAGCGGCCATCTTTGTAAAGGTCAACCACTTTCAAGCAGATTGGGCATTTTCAAGACCTATTTGACCATGCATAAGTGGCCGCACATGCACGTGATAGAAAAATTGCCATTTTGGGGCCATCGAGAATAAATCTTGGATAACAAAGGATGAATATTCAAGAGAAAAATTAGTTTTTAAATATTTTCTTGTCAACAATCAAATTTTCCATTTTAGGGGTTTTAAGATTTTTTTATGAAATTTTGGGA
>JBBYHK010022288.1:0-10608 GCA_038382065.1 Adansonia grandidieri | reverse complement strand
AAACCCTAAACCCTAAACCCTAAACCCCCAACCCTAAACCCTAAACCCTAAACCCTAAACCCCCAACCCTAAACCCCAAACCTCAAACCCCAAACCCCAAACCCTAAACCCCAAACCCTAAACCTTACACCCCTAAACCCTAAACCCTAAACCTCAAACCTTAAACCCCAAACCCTAAACCTTAAAACCCTAAACCCTCAACCCCTAACCCCCAACCCTAAACCCCAAACCCTAACCTAAACCCCAAACCCTAAACCCTAAACCCCAAACCCCCAACCCTAAACCCCTAACCCTAAACCCTAAGCCCAAACCCTAAACCATAAACCCTAAACCCTAAACCTAAAACCTTAAACCCTAAACCCTAAAACCCTAACCTTAAACCTTAAACTTTAAAACCTAAACCTTAAACCTTAAATCCTAACCTCAACCCTAAACTTTAAACCCTAAATCCTAACCTTAAACCTTAAACCCTAAACCTTAAACCTTAAACGTTTAAACCTTAACCTTAAACCCTAAACCTTAAACCTTAAACTCTTAACCTCAACCCTAAACCTTTACTTTAAATCCTAAACCTCTAACCTTAAACCTTAAACTTTAAACCTGAAGTCCTAAACCCTAAGCCCCAAACTTTAAACCCTAAACTTTAGCCCATAATTTGTTTTAAGTCTCGATACCCAATTCATTGTATTGATACAGACCCAAAAATGTTCTTTGTATCGATACTACCTCTTGTGTAATGATACTCACTATTAATTTAGGGCTCACTGCGTGCGAATTGCTCATCTATCGAGCACTGTTAATCTTTCTCCCCTACCACACTCTCTCTCACTCGACCTTCAATGTTTAAAACCCACCCATTTCTCGCAATCCATAAACCAATTTACATCATCACACTTACCCAAAACCAGTTGAAAATCACCCACTATCATCCAAAACATCAACAATTCGAAACCTTCCATCACCTTAACCCTCACCATTTCCCTCTCCAAATCCATCACCTTTGTCTAAATTCTTTCGCAAAATTCAACTATTTCTTCATTCCTGAGCTTTTCCCCACTCCATTTTTGCGATTAGTTACGGATTTACTCACTACAAGACACTAATTGCAAACCAAACTTAGCGCCCACCACATTTTCCCCAACTAGCAGTTTACTCACTCGACCTATTCCCTTACCACCTGCTCGACAAAAGTCCTTAACCTTTTTTTCAAACACAACCATGCCTCCCAAAATCAAACAAACAGCATGTCGTCAAGGTCCCGTCACCTGTGCCTCCACCTCTTTCGCTCATCAACCACTTTCGGCCTAAAATCTATCTTTCTTTGACTTATGTTTTCGCAATGCAAGGGCTCGTGAGTGTTTCACCACCATCTATGCCCAGATGTCCATCCAACAATGTTGAGTCATCAACTTTCCCTTTCTCCAGTCCATTAATTATCCTTACCTTATGATTTTTAAAACTCTCGGATAGACCAAATTTCTTTCTCTAAATGTTTCAACTCGCGAAAATCTTGTCCGTGCATTCTTTAGCAATGCCTCTCTCATTATTGATGACCATGACAATGTCGTTGCTATTTGGTCTGATCTTTTAGGAAAAGATCTCCTCGTCAACTCAGCTTCTCTCGCATCTGCCTTTGGTTTTCCAAATAAAGGCATAATCCATGATGGCTCAGCTCCCAACGCCTTGCGCATTTCAAACAATAAAACCACGCTCCTTCTTCCGATCGATCGCTTACTCTATCTTATCATCTCACATATGTTACGTCCATACGGCACCAAACATACCTTGATTAGCGACACGGACTATTGGTGGCTTCATATGATTAAAACCGAAATCATCCAAATTTAGCCTATTTCATATTCGTGAACCTTGTTCTTTGCATTCGTGGTTGTCATAGTCTCTTCCATGGCATGGCCTTGAGTTACTACTTCGACACCAAAGGTCTCGATCTTTCGTGCGACCCCAGGATTATGGTAACAACTTACCGTTATATTGGTCGCAAATCCATGGGCCTCTCCAGGTATGAAATTTAAGGTGCCGACTTTATTCCCAAGGCTCATCGACAACCACTACTTAAGTAACTGGATATTCTCGCTTCCAATCATCATGATGATACATAGCATGATGAGCCTCCCTCACCCTCTAGCTACCACTACCTCATCTTCCGTGCCCATGGACATCTATACTATGTACGCTTATATTATGGGCCATTTTGATACATGGGAATGATGATTCAACCATTGCTTCAACACCATCGATGGTCATCTTTCTACTCTTGAGCATAGTCACAGGGCTTTAACGGAGTAATTCCATGCTTTTTCAACTACTTTTCCTTGTGCGCCTTCGTCTATTTCTCCACCCGTCGAGGATCTTCCGGCCAATGACGTTTAATCAAATTAGGCGCGTTTGAACATCTTTATATTTTTTAGGATATCTCTTATGTTTTTAGAATATCATTTTAAGATATCTCTTATGTTTGTAGGACTTTATGGTTTTAGGATTCTTTGCCTCTTTTACATTTTGCTTTCCTTTGAACATCTTTTGCTTGCTTTGTTAAATATATCTTATCCTTAATGAGTTCGTCTTTGCTTGTGCCTACTCTGATTGCATTTCCTACTTTGCTTTGCATTACTTATCTTTGAATTTTGTTTTGATATAACAAAAAGGGGGAGAAATGCCATAAAATTTGCAATGTGTTGCTACATATATGCCTTATGTTGCTATATATGCTTTTCATGAATTTATTATGCATATTGATCATGATTATATTACCATGTTGGAACCCAAATAACATGTTGATATTGAACATTAGCTTGATTTTCTAATCTTGGGCAATATTAAAAATCGATTTACTCAAATTAAAACTTTTGAAAGCCATTGCTTTATTAAGGGGGAGTTTTTTTTCGTTAATCTAAAAAACAAGCAAATTTATCTTAAGTTTTGTTATATCAAAAAAGGGGAGATTGTTAACTTTGATTTTGGTTTTCATATCACAAACAACTTAAGCTAATTAATACTCAACTTGGTATTTGTGTTTAAACTGAAAGGCATTTTGAAAAGTACTAAGTTTGTAATTTGTCAAAAAAATATATATGCCCCAAATGTATATTTATACTTAGAATAATTTTTTAGATTTGTTTGAGTCAACAAAAATCATTTAACAAACATTTTTTATGGTTTGTCTCGATACAAAAAACAAATGTATCGATACTATGCTTAAAAACCCTCAAATGTATCTATACGAATGTGTATGTATCGATACAGCCTGCTTGGTATCGATACTCACCCCATGTGTATCGATACAAGGCTTGGCAGTAGCCAAGGTTTGGCTAAAACCCTCAAATGTATCGATACAAGAGTGTCGTATCGACATAGCTTGCTTAGTGTTGATACTCAGCTCCATGTATCACTACAACAAGCTGTAACGGTTACACTTTTGATTCCTGTGTTGATACTATTGGTATTATATCGATACTATAGTGTAAGATTGAATGAAAACACACTTTTATGATGGCCACAATGGCTCTCCAACCACCACATTAAATGCCAATGTCTATGAATCAATTTCTAGCTATAAATGGAGGTTTCCAATAGCTAAAGAAGAAGAGATACAAAAATCATTGAATCATTGAATAACAAAAGCTAAAAAATCATCAAATTTTTCGTTTCTACTTGTGTCAAATTTATATTCTTCAAGCCTATTTGTATCTCATTCATCTTGTACTTAAATTTCAGCAAACATCTACCTACTAGAGGTTCAATATGTTTGCAAAATACTTCATTCATATCACAAAAGGGATTGGGTGAAATTAAGTGAAAATATTTGAGAATTTGGGTAGAATTCTCAAAAGGATTGAAAGGTTCTATCTAAGCCTTAAAAGATAGTGGCGTAAGGTTATACCTTAGCCTTAAAGGTAACAATTTGTTTAGTGAATTATGGGAATCACCTTGGTAAGAAAGTACCAAGAAGAAAGGACGTAGGTGCCGAGTTAAGAGATCGAACCTCTATACATTGATTGTTTGTTTTTTTTATCCTTAACTTATTTTAAATTTTTAATTTACTTCAAATTTATCAAGTTTTTGTAGAACTAATTCACCCCCTCTTGGTTCAATCTTTCCTTTGAGCTAACAATATCTTTCTTATAAGCAACAAGTTAATTTTCAACCATTATCATTTGAAATAGTAAATATGAAACAATTAGGGCAATAATCTGAGATTTTCTTTGGGAAATTACACCCATGTTAATAAATTGAAACATAGAAGATCGTATTTTGCCTTTTGATAATTGAAAGTTTCATAGGCATGTAAATCCTCTAGGATGAGATTGTTCAAACCTGTCTTTTTTCTATAAACATTTTTTAATTAAAATGTTTACATTTAAGGTGATAAATGATCATCTTTCTTTTATCCTTTAAATGTAAAATTATCTTTTGCTACCCCTTTTGAGCTTTCTAGAATTTCTTTTTCAGTGAATGCTAACCAAGGATCACCCTTTACACTAGGACGCAAGCATAAGGAATAATCTTTTAAGGAAAAATGACTGAGTGTCCCTTATTTCTCAGCTACGAAAAAAAAAAGCTTAATGTAGAGAAGACAAATGGTAAAATCCTCAACTTATTCCATTACGAGAAAAAGGCAAAAAGAAAGAAGAAGAAAGAAAAAAGAGCAAAAGGAAAAATATGAAAAATAAAAATGTCTGCTAAATCTATTTATATAAAATAAAAAGGCCTAGTAAAAAAGAATTATTATGATAGTATAAGCTAAAAATCTATTATAAAACCTTCGAAAAAAAAGTTCATAAAATATATGATTAGGATTTAAGTTTTAGTGGAAAACCATTAACTTGGCAACCGAAAAAAATAAAAAAAAAATTGAGCAATCATCTATTCTCAGATAATGAGGGCTTCCAAACTTTTTCTTTAGCTTATATGATAAGTAGATTAAAATCAAAAGTTATTATAATATTTTTAATGATATGAAATTTAGCTACTCAGTAAGCCTTAATTTTACGATTCTTAAGAATTAAACTCACAATTAATTGTAAAAAATATTATCTAAAATATTTTGATTTTTTTTTGGAAAAAAAATTATCTTGGTATTGAAATTTTCAATAATAAATTTTATTAATATTTATAATACAAAATCATAAATAAGAATCAAATAAACCTTATTACTACTTATAATATAATATAAGATAAAGTATTTATAGTGTAAAAAACTTATTTATTTAGGAAATTTTATATATTGAATATAAACTTATAAGTTATATAAATAATTAAAATTTACATTAACATTTAAAACTAGATAATATAACCTTTTCTTTTAACTTTTTCAAGTTAATGAAAAACTATAACTTTGAAAATAAATAAGCAAATGTAAATTTCAACCCCTTTTATTTATTATCAAACAAATTTAATCAAAGTCTTTAAATAGATTTAAAATTCTTATTTACAAATGTGAGAAATCTTATTATTAAATAAATTAATTTAACTAAATATTTCAATAAAGTTAAAATTTTTATTTATAAATGTGATAAATCTTATTAATAAAAAATTTTAAAATGGCAAAATTAGAAATATAATGAACAAATGGTATTTTGGTTAGCGTCAAAATTTTTTATATTTGTACTTTAGTATATCTTATTATTTGTTGTCATATAAGTCATAAGTGAACACTTGTTTTATTTATTTTACAAATATATAGTTACACATTTTACAAATAATTAAAATAAATAAATGCATTAACATGCAAAGTTTGTTCATTGTTCAAATTTATAAAATATTTATTAATGAATTTAGTATTAACAAAATTAGTATTCCATAGAATATTCATTGTTTTATGGATTCTCAAATTAAATTATATCAAATTAATGCAAGATTTATTATTTTTAATGTGAATGTAAAATTAATTTTAACTCTTTTTATTTTTATCAAATAAATCCATTTGCATTTTAAGTTTAATGAAAAATTAAAACTTTGAAAATAAAATAATTTAATGGTAAATTAAAAATTCAAATATAAATTTTAATTTTTTATTTATATTAAATGAATTAATTTATGTTTAAGATAAGTGCAAAATTAAAACTTTTAAGGTAAAGCAATTTCATATAAATATTTAATTCTTTTTTACTTATCATCAAATTAATTCATTCAACAAAAATTGTTTTAATGAAGCTAAATTTCTCACTTATTATTAGATAAATCTTATTACTAGTAAAAAAATATTTATAATGGCAATTTAGAAGTATAATGAACAAATATGACTATTTTTGTCAGTATAAAAGATTCTTAACATTCATGCTTTTATATGTACTATTATTTGTTATCATGTATCTCATATATAAATGCTCGTTGTTTTATTTTGTTTTAAAATATGTACTTGTATATTTTATAAATCATTAAACTTAATAAAGGGTTAACATGTAAAGTTTGTTCAATGTTCAATGTTCAAATGTATAAATTTATTATTTTTAAGTCAATATAGAATTAAATTTAAGAAAATAAAAAGTCAAATTTTAACAGTTTTTATCAAATAAATTTATTTATATTTAAGTTTAATAAAAATTAAAACTATCAAATATTCAATGTAAAATTTAACATTTTTTATTTATCATCAAATAAATATATTTGGTTTATTTGATGAAATATATTTGATAAATACTTTTAATGAAATTAAAATTCTTACTAATAAAGTGGATTAATAATAAAAATATTTATAATTGCAATTTAGAAATATAACGAATATATATAACTATTTTCGTCAGTTTAAAAGATTTTTTACATTAGTACTTTTATATATAATAGTATTTGTATTCACATATGTCATAGATGAATCCTTGTTATTTTATTTATTTTAAAACTATGAAGTATGTAGATCGTTTTTTGGTAAAGAGAGAAAAAAAATTTAAACAAGTGAAACAAGATATGCTAGAAGACAGCGTAAAGGAAGATTGAAGCAGACCTCGAAGTGTTGAGTGCAGCAAAAGGTGGTGGTAGTTAAGTTGAAGAAAGTAAAGAGATGGCAAAGGATGAGTAAGGTGGAGAAAGAAATGAGTAAAGGAAGAGAGAACTGTAGAGAGAGTTTGCCAAAATGCAAAAAGTCTCCAAATGAATGGCGAAAATTCTTATTAGGAATAGGGGTTACACAACTAAGCATTGAATAAGAACAATAGCTTCTATTGTTAGTTATTAATGTATTAATTTTCTTATTCAATAAGCATTTAGCTTATTGATAATAATAATGAATAGTGAATAAGAATTTACTATTTATTACGAAGGAAAAGGAGAAGTACTCATGCTTTAAGAAAATGCTATGAGAAAACCTCTTAATTATCTCCATATTTATTTCACCACGCTAAACTTTTCAAAATGTTTTAATAATAAAACAAACCTAAGAATCCTATCATATTTTGGGATTATTTCCGCTCCTATTTTGATGAAATAGTATTAGGTGAAATGTCTTTTGTAGAATAATTCTCGGTAGAGTTACATTACATGAAGTTGTTCTATAAATGTGTTATTCCATGAAATTGTTGGTACGAATAGAAGCTGTTAGACAGATATGGTTCTAAATTGGAGGTATTATGAACAAAAGCTGTTTTGAATAAAATCTATTTTGAATAAGAGCTTTTCAGTAAAAGACATGATTACTGACTTTTGCCAAGTGTAATTTCCCATAAAACAATTTTGTTTTTCTTTGAAAAGAGATAATATTGTGAATAGCCAAAATCAAATATCTACACAGTTATATATTTAACAAATAATTAAATGAATAAATTTATTAACATGTAGTTTGTTCAATGTTTAAATTTATATATTTCTTATTTTTAATTTTATTATAAAATTAAAATTTATGAAAATAAAAAATTTAATATAATTTTTAACATTTTATTTTATCAAATAAATTTATTTGCAATCCAAAGTCAATGAAAAATTAAAACTCTAAAAAATAAAATAATTTAATGTAAAATTTAAATCTTTTTATTTATCATCAAATAAATATATTTAATGAAGTACTTTTAATGAAATTAAAATTCTTACTTGTGAATTGGATAAATCTTATTACTCATTAAAAAATATTTATAATGACAATTTAAAAATATAGTGTATATGTGACATTATTTTTGTCTATTCAAAAAAGCCTACATATTCATTCATTAAATTATTAAAAATTATATTAAAAATATTTAAAAATTGAAAAAAAAAACATAAAATTACCTAAATGAATTAGGATTGCCTATTTAAAAATATAAACAGCCTTGAATAATATTTAAAACTATATTTAAAGCTAAACATAGATTCATTTACACTAATATAAAATTAAATTAGTCTTACACACACTTTAATAATAAGGAACATTTCATCTATAATTTACTTTACTACAATAGTATAATTATCCAATCACAATCAAGAATTATATAGGGGTTCATTACTTGTAGGCTTCACATAATTTTTTTATGGACTCTACGTAACTTTAAATGCTAATTAGTTAATTATAGGGTTTAAGGTTGGATTTAGCAATGCAATTATAGCCATTATGCACCTAAAATTTTAAATTAATATGATATCCTAATCATATCGTTGGAGTATATTAGTTTTTTTAATGTATATTTAACAATTGAAAGCTTTTAATATCAAACAAATAGTTAAACATTTTTAATCTATTTAAAATTTGGCATGCATAATCTATATAAATAAAATATAAAATATTACATGGTGCTGTCTCTTCTCTGATCTCTATTTCTCGATGTCTTCCTATTTTAGAAGCTCCTTCACCTTATACAATTCTCCCCAGTTCTTCTATTAGAGGCTTTCAAGCCAGTGCCGGTGAGTTGATTTCTGATTTTTCCTTTAATACTTGAATACTCGTCTTTTCTATCTTTTCTTTTTCTTGATCATTCTTTCTCTAGACTCAAATAAATATTGTTTTTCCAATTTATTCAATATCCCCACCAAATTTAACCAATATTTATGCAGACAACCGTGATATCGTAATTTTAATTACTTGATTGGGCCAGATTGAATTAAAACTTACGCTCATGAATTTATATGGCTTAATTGCGTTATGTGTGTGTGTGTGTGTATGCGTGTGTGTCTGTGTGTATATATATATTTGCATGGACTATGTTGCTCTTCTACAAGTCCTTTGATGAATTAACATTTCCTAACCTGAGTTTCGACTTTTCTTTGCCTTCGCTTGAAATCTCAAGTTATATAACGCGCCTCCCCCTCTTCCTTTTACCCTCAATAAATTCTTGATTTAGTTCATAATTTCTTCTTGCAAATTTATTCAATTTTTGACAAATAGTTTTATTTATTTAACTTCTAATTCCTTTCACATGTTTATTCTATGATTTTAAGGGATGTTAGTTTCAATTAGCTTTTATTCCGGCAAGTTTATTCACACCATGATAAGTCATTATCATGGAGTTTCTGTTATATGATGACTCTCACTCCAAAAAAAGAAAAAAGGTAAAAGCCATGTTGAGGTCGAGTGCGGTCCTGCAACACAAAGAAAGTCAGAAGGGTGCCAGAGTTGGTACTCCGGGGGCCCTCTCCGATGGTTAAGTTAGTATGCGGGTGTTTGGAGATATAGCAATGGAGATTCAAAAATGGGAGAGAGTCCCTTACCTTTAGATTTGCTTACCCTTTTATAGGTGTTGTATGGAGACATAGTGTTGGTGATTTGATGGTGATGTGACTAGCGCCGGGCTAGTTGTCAGGCTATGGTGCCCTGAGATCGGCTCTGTCAGTCTGCCGCTATTCGAGAAGTGTCAGTCCTGAAGTCATACTGCTTCGAGAAGTCAGATTGTTGTTTGCTGTTGTTTCAGCAGTCACCTAGTTGCACGATCGCCCAAATGGTGGAAGCTGACTAGTAGCCATTCTAATCGCCCAGTCTGATCGCCAGTTGTTTTGGCGGTCGCCAGATCTCGCAAATGCTATTTTGGAGGTCGCCAGTTGACTGGTAGCCATTTTGGTCGCCCAAATGCTAAAAGTTGACTAGTAGCCATTTTGGGCACCCGAATGCTAAAAGTTGACTGGTACCCATTTTGGGCTATCTGGTCGATCGCCCAAATGGTATAACAATTGTCCCCCCTTCTTGTCCCCAAAGATAGTTATAAAGTGATTGTTGTTTTGGGGCTTTTGGCGAATGCTGATGTTTAGGGTGTTGGGTGGTCAGTCCATTTTTTTTTAGAAGGGAAAATGCTAGTTGTTTTATCAGCCTATGCCTGGGTGGTGAAGGGAATGATGATCAGCGATCAAGTAGAAAGAGGCCGGTTGATAATCTATTATGCAGCATGGATGGCTACTGCTAAGAAATGATTGTAGGTGGTGCATTTTTAGACGATTTTATTATTTTTTATTTATTTTTTAATGTAAATTTGCTGATTGTTGAATGATCACATTGCTATCCTTTCATGTTTTGGCGATTACATGAATGGTTTGGAGGCCTTTTTTGGTTTGTGGTACGATGAAGTATTTCAGTTAATCGCCAAAATGGTACAACATTGATTAAAGATGTTGTTGTATTGGACATGATTGATGTCTTTTAAGCGTTCCTTGTGCAATTGAGTCTTTGGTGGTGATCTGTGCGACTTGGAGTTACAT